>JAQPZY010001529.1:2222500-2447500 GCA_029931535.1 Margaritifera margaritifera
TAATTGTGAAGAAAAGATAAATAATAATGCAAAAGAACTACGATCGAGGTTACACCGTCTGTGGAATTTCATAATTGATTTCAGCACCTAAAACGATTAATCCTGATCTTCTATCGGCTTTTTACTTGCAAATATTGTGCTTAACACCAATCATTCTCGTATGTCCGACAAATTACTCCATTTTTGATCCGGATTATCAAGCATGATCATTCCACAAGCATCCAAATCATGATCATACCCGATGTAAAAGACTATCGCTAACTGCTGTAACCAGAATACAGGTTGCAGGAGGTTCCAATTGTACCGTACTCAATGTTTCCAGAAAATCATTGCATCCTTGATGTATTAATAGTGTTTCCAGAAAATCATTGCATCCTTGATGTATTAATAGTGATTCCAGAAAATCATTGCATCCTTGATGTATTAATAGTGATTCCAGAAAATCATTGCATCCTTGATGTATTAATAGTGATTCTGAGTCAGAAAATCATTGCATCCTTGATGTATTAATAGTGATTCTGAGTCAGAAAATCATTGCATCCTTGATGTATTAATAGTGATTCTGAGTCAGAAAATCATTGCATCCTTGATGTATTAATAGTGATTCCAGAAAATCATTGCATCCTTGATGTATTAATAGTGATTCTGAGTCAGAAAATCATTGCATCCTTGATGTATTAATAGTGATTCTGAGTCAGAAAATCATTGCATCCTTGATGTATTAATAGTGATTCTGAGTCAGAAAATCATTGCATCCTTGATGTATTAATAGTGATTCCAGAAAATCATTGCATCCTTGATGTATTAATAGTGATTCTGAGTCAGAGGGTTTAAATAAAAAATCTATCTATTTGGCAATAGGCTCAGTCTCACTTAAACAATCTGAAACCAAACACACACACACACGCACACACATACACACACACACATATATATATATATATATATATAGAGAGAGAGAGAGAGAGAGAGCGACAGACAGATGGAGAGAGAGAGAGATATGAGTATTTAATATCAACTCGCGCGTGCAGCTATTTTGTTTCTTTGCAAGTGTTAGAATGGTTGTGGTGAACATGTGACCGCTGAGTAAAGGTGACCGTTATGTCAGGTTGTCCGGTTTAACTGTATATATATATATATATATATATATATATATATATATATATATATATATATATATATATATATATATATATATATATATACCTAACAACAATATACGACTTCACATCACAAGCTCGAGTAAAATAGTTTCTCAGCGACTGGGGTAAGTCAGTCAGTTCTAAAATACCTAGTAAAATGAACCCTAACTGAAGTCAAATCAGTAATAGTTGAAATATGAATACTCCGCCGGTAGCGAGCAGAAAAAAAAAAAAAAAAATATATATATATATATATATATATATATATATATATATATATATATAAATATATATATAGATAGATAGATAGATATATATATATATATATATATATAGAGAGAGAGAGAGAGAGAGAGAGAGAGAGAGAGAGAGCGACAGACAGATGGAGATAGAGAGATATGAGTATTTAATATCAACTCGCGCGTGCAGCTATTTTGTTTCTTTGCAAGTAATTTGCATGTGCAACGTCTAGAGCATCAGTAAGTATTGTTGAAAATTTTTGGTTCATCTATTTTTATCTCCACGTTTTATCTCTTAAAATAGCAGCTATCTGCTGTCCATGGTTTACACAAGCTGAACATTATTGAACTCCTTCATAAATTCAATATGAAACGATAACTCATTTGAGATGCCCTATTTATTGCCACCACTGATTAAAGTTAAACATCTTTTCTAGCATTTAAAAAAAATCAAACAAAAAAAAAAACAAAAAAAAAACAAACAACAAAACAAAACTATGTTGTTAAATTAATTGAACCAAAATTACTTACACACAGTAAATACCAGCCTTATTCTATTCACTCATATACAATTATAATAATATCGCTTTGGATTTTAATTTCATATCTGGTAGAGGAAAAACTTCCCTTTTCTTTATCTTTTATTAATTTGCCTTAATTAATATGATGCATTCCCAACACCACCCCAAAAGTCTATCACTAGTTTTTCTAATTTCATTTAACATAGCTTTTGATAGGATTGTAGTATTTAATACATACCACAATTGGCTAGGGATGAATGTGTTTATTATTTGTAGTTTATCTATTTTGCTGAGGTTTTGATCAGAGATTTATATTCATTTTCATTTTGGTTAGGATATGTTGGCATTTGTTTTTTCTTTCTTCTATTTCGTCTTTATCATAAAATGTGCCTTTTGCTGTTTCTTTTATATATTCTGGCTGTAGATTGGATGATTTCCTCTTCAATGTCCTATTAAAAGAATCTCTGTTTTAGAGCGATTTATCTGCGATCCGAATGCTTTCCCAAAAGGATTAATACTCTTTTTGTAAGTGTGCGAAGGAATATTTAATAAAGTGTTGCAGTCATCTGCACGTTGAAACATGTTTATCTTTTCTTTTATTGCATGGTTCCTATTATTATCTCTTGTTTTTATTCCACTTACTTCCATCGCTATCACATATAGCAGCATTAATAACGCGCAGCCTTGTTTTATTGGTCTTTATATTTTTAATGCTTTTGTCAAAGTCCCGTTTACTTGCACTTTTTAGCTTGTATTATTATATAGTATTTTAACACAATTACAATAATTTTTGCCAGTGCGAAATTTTTTGTTAGACCTTTTTTTATATAGTTTTGTTGAACCCTATCAAAAACATTTGTTTTTATCAAATAACATCATTGCTTTCTGTTCATTGGTTGGTTCCATATAGTCTAAAATATACACTTTATTGATTGGGTATTATTTAGTATTTGTCGTCCTTTTTCACCGAAAGATTGCTTTATAAATATAATTTGTTCTAAACAAATTTTTGCAATATTTAACAAATCGTTGCTTAATATTTTATAGCCAGTATTTAATAGTGATATAGGTCTCCGTTTTTTTAATTATCCCTTTCCCCAATCTATAATAGTTATAATTAACTCTCACTGATTTCGCAATTTTCTCATTAAGAAAGATATTATTATAGACCATTTCTGGTGTTGAAGTAAGTTCTGATTGGAATTTTGAATAACAATTTGGTGATGTACCATCACTTCCTGGTGATTTATCCTTGCTTGGTTGTATAATTGCTTGGTTGTCTAATTGCTTGTTTTATGTCTGATTGTGCAAGGAAAGTTTAACAATAGTTTTTACTTTCCTCATAAATGTTTGAGAAGTTCACACTCTCCAGTATTCTCCATTATTTCTAGATCTAAGTGTTCTGTTGAATATATATTTTTTTTATATTTGTTTAAAATCTTGATCAATTTTTTATATAATTCTATCTTTACTCTACTTTTTTTCTCCTTTTTTGTTAAGTTCTGTTAATTCCATATCTTCATCTCTTCTCCTTACTTCTCTTTTATATATTCCGTGTCCTCTCTTATACAGTCAGTCAAATCGCCCTGTTCTTATTTGTTTGAATTAAATGTTTCCTGGCGCTGCGGTTTGACAACTCTTTGTCTCTGGGGAGACCAGCATTCACGAATGCCTCTTTCATCAGAGTTAGGTGAGTTTCTCTTAATTCCAGTAGGTGTATATTGTAACTATATTTGTCAAGGGAGTGGTGCACATATGATCCATAACGCGTGTTGGAATCACTCTAAAGCGGAATGTCTGCATTACAACAGGTAAATAGCGTGGTGGGTGATCTCAGTTCTCCCACATTATCAGTTTAACTAGTTTACTCACGTACTATTTTTAGTATGTCGTTCTGCGAATTCCGACCTACACGGCCTTTACTGTACCTTTCTATGATAGTCGCCCATGTTTATCCAATGTCCACTCGGCTAACGATTGGAAAATGGACAAGAATACATCGTAATGACTGAATGGGCTTGTTTCGACCAATTAGACTCATGGAAAGTGATATGTTAACGTGTTGACATGTCGAAAATAATCAATCGGAAATACTATGTAAAGTGTACCAAGTAAGTGATAAAAACAAATAAAACAACCCTCTCAATTCTAAAGTTGCCACTGCCGTACATTAACTACTATGGTATGATTGTCACCGGTATAAAAGTTTAAAGAATTGTCTAGTCTGAAAGAGAAAGGAAAAAGTAACTTTATCTGATCCAGAGAGAGAGAGAGAGAGAGAGAGAGAGGGAGAAGAGGTTTTATTAAAAGAAAACCGTGTTATTATAGATCCTTCCTTGTCGCACCTTGAGGTTTGGTAAGAATCAATTGCTTGAAGTGAAGGCCTTATCAAATCAGTGCTCTGTATCTCTTATATAGAATATGATCTCTCTCTTTCTCTCTCTCTCTCTCTCTCTCTCTCTCTCTCTCTCTCTCTCTCTCTATATATATATATATATTTTTTTTTTTTTCTGCTCGCTACCGGCGGAGTATTCATATTTCAACTATTACTAATTTGACTTCAGTTAGGGTTCATTTTACTAGGTATTTTAGAACTGACTGACTTACCCCAGTCGCTGAGAAACTATTTTACTCGATCTTGTGATGTGAAGTCGTATATTGTTGTTAGATATATATATATATATATATATATATATATATATATATATATATATATATATATATATATATATATATATATATATATATATATATATATATATATATACAGTTAAACCTGACAACCTGACATAACGGTCACCTTTACTCAGCGGTCACATGTTGACCACAACCATTCTAATTTCTCCCAGGCAAATTTCCTATATACATGTCATGTATATAACGGTCACCTGACTTCCGTGGTGAGCGGCCAGGTGTTTCCTAACCAAACAATGGTTTATCCCTACCTGACGCGGTCACTGGCGCGTATCTTCAATGATCTATCAGTCTTTTACTTCATGAGGAAGGCATTGTTTAGATAAAGGAATATCGTGTTGATCGATGTGCAGACGTTTTATTATTATTATTATTATTATTAATATTATTATTATTATTATTATTTTATCTCGCTTGTACTCACCGTACTCCAGTCACACATGTAACTCAAATCTGTCAATATGTCAAATTCGAAAGCGAGGCAGTTTTTTATAATTAGAGTAAAGGGTCAAAGAAATTTTGTTTGCTGAATGGTAGGAAAACTAGTTGTGTTATCGCAGCAGAAATGGAGGTCGCCTTTTGTGCCAGTGTGGCAGGTATAGTTCAATATCTTCATCTATTTGCCTGTGAATTAAAGTTATCTCTGAAGAAAAAAGGTCGTCTTTGAGAAGACATACGAATTATATCCCTTTCGACCAGGGTCAGAGGTAATTCAATATTTAAAACTTGTCTGTAAAGACAGGCAACGTTTCGGTTCATGGATCACAAAGAATAGCCATACCTTTTGATTTCATATTCATCACAAGCTTCTCACACAAGCCGACTGTCTTTTCATCAGGGCGAGTTGTGCAACTGACTAATCCAGATATTGTTTTTAAAGCGTGGACAAACTAAGATCGGTGATTATTTTAGGTTGATTTCGTTTATAAGAGGGATTAAAGTGAGCAGGATACAGTTATCTTGAGTGCAACATACATTTGGGAGAGAACAATTGTTATGTTTGATGTTTAAATAATATTATAAATATTGCAGGAAATTATCAATGTTTCTTGACTTCAATATTTGCTCAAACCTTATTGTTATGTATCAGGTTTAGATGTTTAGCTATTGTCCTTGAATTAGGTTGTTTACATAGTATTTTGAGTTCAAGGAAGGTTTTGGGAAACAAGTTGTTGATTCAGTTTTAAGTCAGGGTTGATTTTGTTTACAGATAACACTGGAATTTCCTTTAGATTTGCGTGTTAAAAGTCACATACACCGTATAATTTTCTAGAACATTATGTCATGTGACCTAGCTTTATATATATAATGTTTAGTGGACAGTTTATCAGTTTTCGACCTTAACACCAGTCTTTAAAGAGTCATTACAGTTGTCAAAAATCATTCCAAGTTCAGAGAGAGGAATCATTTAAAATATTCATTGAATTATAAAAAGTGATCATAGACTTTTGGATTTTGGATTTTAAATTGATGATTTTGGGAATTATGTGAACTTATTCAAAGATATTCTGGAGTCTTCATTTTTGGCACATCAATATATTAAAGAAAAGCGGCACACCAGGACATTCCAGACTATTGGCACATCAGCACATTCAAGGATACTGTATTTCACTCGGAAAAATCTATATTTTAGGACTTGTGATTAATAGATTCTGGATTATTTTTGAAATTTAGTTCACGATATTGTAAGTGCCTTTTTATTTTCATTTTAATTATCTAGAAATAAATTGTTTGTTGATTTTTACTTGACTTATTGGTTTCACTTTCATTCTGTCACATTTGTCTTAGACCATAGAGTCGTAACACAGCATATACTCGTAATTTATGATTTGTTCTATAGTGCGTATAAACAATTCTGATAACGTAATAATAATAATAATAATAATAATAATAATGATATTCGGTGCATAGTATTTAGTAAAGAAAAACAATTTATAAAGGTGAACCTGTGTACAGAGATCACCTGTTTACAAAGGTTACTTTTGCTTTTTCCCAAGGGTGGCCGCTAGTGACAGGTTTGTAGAGAGAGAGAGAGAGAGGGGGGAGAGACACAAACAGACAGACAGACAGACAGACATGGAGCCTATCGTGCTGAATATTTTGAATACGTCAGTCTTAAGTGAAAGCAAACTTCTCCCGTTTTCATCCTTGCTCCTTCTAAGCTGATTGAAGGATTTTATTGAAGTTTGCAGGCTAAACAAATGGTTTATGGAAATGGCTAATAAGGTTTTACTTTTCGCACCTGTTCAAATTTGGGTAAATAAATTTTTTTATAAAGATGTTGAGAAAGGGGTAGGAAAAAGTTAAGTTGTTGGAGGAAGAAGCTTGCCATCGCTTCTCTTTCCATCCTACTAGAATTATTTATTGACACTTTTTGTATACTAAATTGTTATTATATGTACATACTAACATTTTACTTTTCTTCTCTGCCTCAAATTTATGTTATTTTCTTGCAAACTGTCAATAAAGCGGAATTCTGGAAAAGCATCTGGTCCCACGTTGCTCTTCGGATTTATTGTAATGTTGTAATTCAACTAAGTGGTCGAAATTATGCAATGGGGTTTTTATTTATTCATGTAGCTCATTTTAAAAAAATAAATTACCGAAGACTTGTCAAAACTATGTGTATTTGGAGAAGTTAGCTGTTGTCCGTAATTCTTTCCTAAAGGTCTTAAAGAATGGTACTTAATTTTTGTACACTGAATCAGTGGTTCTGAAGATGCTCTGTGAGATTTTACCGTTTACTGTGTCTCTTTTGAAATTTCTGAACAATTACTCAAAAAAGAAGTATTTTGAAAGATAAAATTTCATGTGTAATATTGGTAATATTATTACTGGACTATACAGAAAAGTTTACTGACACATTCTTGATTAGAGTAATAGTTAATATTATTGGTTTTATCATGTCGGATGTGCGGGAACATGCATGACTCTGACTACAGTTGCATCTGTTCTATAATTATATAAAATATCTTGCGATTGGAGATAAATAATCCTGCACAAAGCAACTTGTTATTACTATTTAATCAGGAGGCAACACGACTATATAGAAAATCGTATTTCTCACACTGTAAATAACAAAGCAACTTGAAACACTTCTAGACTGAATAATAAAAGTGATTTTTCTGAATTAATCGCATACGCCTCTAATTATGGATTGTTTGGTTACCATCCCGACCACTACCAATCTGAAGACATTTATATTACTAATTGCCTGAACAAGCCTAAAGCAAAGTTATGTCTAATTTAAAAAAGAAATGAGGCCTGGATTTGAGATATATTTTAACACACCTAAATGGTTCGCAATGCGACGAAGATTCACTAAATGGGCTTCCATTTAGCAACAACAGTGTCTTTAAAATTGGTTACTTTATAGACTTTGGATAGAAACCGAAGTAGTATGGACTTTATATATTATTTTAATCTTATTGTTGATCACTAGGCGGTCAATGTCGATATCATTTATGAATTCATAGCACATACATAATCAAATACCATCGTTTACAAGTATGTATGTATGTATGTTGTATGTATGTATGTATGTATGTATGTATGTATGTATGTATGTATGTATGTATGTATGTATGTATGTATGTATGTATGTATGTATGTAAGCAGATCCGGCACTAGAGTGGTCGTCCAATAGACGTTTCAGAAAAACGAAGACTGTTCTGTTAGTAGCATACATATTTCCTTAAAATATATTTTATTATTTTTCCCCTTGAATAACAGATGACATTAGGACCTATATGTTTGTGATGAATATATATATATATATATATATATATATATATATATATATATATATATATATATATATATTACATACAATAATGTTTACATTACGCTGGATCTTTAAGTATATTAAGTGTGCACGCTGCTCAGTATATTTGCTAGTAATACAGACAATAGCATCTAAGTTGGCCAAAACGTCAAGTTCTTGATGTCAAGTTTTTTTTTATCTATGCAAATTTTGTGACAAGGGACTTGAGGAATGACTCTGACTCTATTAAAGTCCAAAGTCTCACGACTAAAAATTGGCACAGTTTTAATACCCATTTAGATATAGAGCTGAAATTGTGAACATTAATAGAAATTAAAACTTTCCAAAGCATGTATTGTATATGGCTTAGTTCTTGTCACTCGTTACAACAATTATTTGAGCTGGAAGTTGACAAATAAATTTTCACACAGTAGTATGTACCGGGAAAATAATAGATTGTCAACCTTCTATTTTAGGCTTCTTTTCCTTCGTAAACAGAAGGCGTTGACTATCGTGGGTCACAAGGTCGGTGCACTTAATTCTTGGTTATGTTGCCATTTTATAATCTGGTTAGTTACTGGGGATAATTTCGTAAATAGCCCTTGTAAAAATTCTCAATTTAAGGCACTAATATGATTCTTTCCGTTATTGTTATTATTTAATACTCATAGATATAGATATATTTGTGAATTAGGTGTTTGGGGTTTGTGTTCTCTATGTAAACAATATGAGGCATGTACACCTTCAGTAGTAACTTAACAGTATCATGAAACGGAGTTACCAATGGTCGGCTAGGAAGTAGAGTTAGCAACCTGTAGCAGTAGAGGATATTAAAAACTGCCTGGATGACAACTTATTTGAACTGCATCAAGCTGTTTAGTATACAGTTTTTCTCAAAATTATCACGCTGAGAAAAGGCCTGCATTTGCACCGCGAGCGTCACTTTGCTTCATGTATCAATTTGGGACTGGGTTGCATTATTTTATTTTGCTATCAGCTTGATGAATCTTATTTTTATGGTATCGAAAAATATGGACCTTTTAGACCTAACTGATGAACTTAATTTTTTTATGAATATTTATATTAGGCACGATGAAGCTGCATCACATTTGGGCATATACATGTATCTTGCAACTTTATGATAGGGTTTCTTACTATTAAAGAAAATTACACTATGTTGAACTAAAGACTTTGCTGGAGTCAGTGTCCTTCCGCTCATTCCTTGTCACAAACTTTTCATATTTAACAAAATTGAACTAGAGGATTTTAAATTGTATGTACCGTAGCTGTTATTCTCTGTATTACCACCCTCTCTCTCTCTCTCTCTCTCTCTCTCTCTCTCTCTCTCTCTCTCTCTCTCTCTCTCTCTCTCTCTCTATATATATATATATATATATATATATATATATATATATATATATATATATATTTATATTGTATTTACGCATGCAACATAGTTTGTATGTATATATTTACGTGTGCATGTATTGCTGAACAAATATGATTTGTTTCCTCAAGAAATATATTAATTATAAAATATGTTTATTATCAAATCCGTGAAAAAAAAGAATAAATTCAATTTAAGTCAACAATCGCTTTATTCAAGCCGCACAAAACAACCATTTAAATGTAGAATGTACTGGCCGTAATTATGAGAAACCAAATACAAACCTAGAATTAAACAGAACTATTTTTGTCCTACACATACTATACTTTGTATGTCTCTAATTTCTCTAGATTAAAATATATAATGATCAAAATATGGCATTAAAAAGATTTTTAAAGACATAAAACAAACAAATAAATTTAAACGTACAATTTGACACACTAATATCTGTTCTAAAAAAGAGAAAAAAGAGAAAGTAAACAGTGTAACCAAAGTAGATATTTATGAATCATTCTTTAGGATATAATCGTAGATTACTCCTTCATGCTTGTTTAATATGATGCAAAGACATTCTAAGACAATGAGCGAAACACACTCAATCAGATTATATGATATTTGATTTCAAAAATAATTTGATGACTGTTTACAAATATTTTGTTGCCATACATGTTGACAAATGGTGTCGGTCTACAAGTTCTCAGAGCTTAGAATAAACCTATCCCCTCCAATAGATATGACATGTACATGGATGTTATGGTCTTGCTGGATCCTTTTCTATGACAGTATATCAATTCTAATAAACGTTTACCTTTTTATTTAGTTGAACATGCTAATGAAATTTTATTAGTAAATACACTTATTAAATGCGAAAGCATACTAAGGTACAGTCAATTCATATTAAAAAAATAAAACTGAATACAAGTTGTTTTGTTTTTTCTTGTATTTTGTTTTTACATTGCGGCAGAAATTTGCTTTAGCTCTACAGGAGATATTATTCGCCAGGAATTTCTTTCTGCGTTGGGGCAACTTCGCATATTGTATTGAAGGAACCACATTGGAAACTTCCACTTACAGCTTTTTTGAGACAGATGAAGCAAAATTTTTGCTTACACACGCACGTCATTTGTTTGCATGCTTCCTTATGCTCAATGAGAAGACCGCAGGCTGGGCATGCTCGAACAGCGGGACATTTAACCCCATTAATGGTTTTAATTCGTGCTTTTTGCAAGATTTTCAGACGAGAATCAGTGCCATCACATGATGGGTTTCCACAATCTTTTGTCCCAGAGGTCGACCAAACCTTCCTGCAGTACCAGCAAAACTCGTAGCGAAATGTTTGCCCCTTACTGCAGATAAGACATACCACCCTAGGATTTTTCTTATCTAGCCTCTGACAAAAGGAGCTGCATTTTGGGCATTCCTGAATCCCCAGCGCCCTCTTTAGGTAGTTGTTTGAGAGATTTATCTCAAAGTACTCTTTTTCATCTGGGGTTAAAACCGCTAGCTTCCGAACTGTAATATAGTCCCAAAGCTCTCCACAATAGGGGTCATTGTAAGGGCATCGGAATTCGTATTTGCCAGCCGTCAGAAGGCTCCTGCAGTAGGCTGTTAGTGATTCAGGTCCTGTAACAACAATATGAGTAGTGTTCCACTTTATCTGACAAGAAATTTAGGAAGTAATTTTCATAAATTCCAAGCGTTTCATCGATGGATGTAACTGTACTATTATTCTGAAAGGGAAGTGTATATATACTTATACTATTTAAAGGGTGACGAATGCAATATTAATGCTACAGCTTCAACAGACGCTCCAGTTTCCTCCGCTAAAAATATCATTTATTCTGACTTAATTCTCCCTTAAAATTGAATTTGAGCAATCGCGAAATTATGTATAGAAGACGCAAAATGCAATAATTATTTTTAGAAGCACTGAAAGTAAAATTTTTGATCTATGACAACTTCTGTAAACGATTTAGTGAAAAAAAGCTGCAATTACACGCATGATCGATAATCCTATAGAAGGAAATGCATTGTAGGGAGAACTATCTTTCGGATTTAAAAAGTAGGGCACACATATTGACATATTTTGTTAAATGCAGGAATATGTCGAAATAATGGACTGAACGATAATGATAATTTAATAACACAAATGAGAGAAATTAGTTACAAAGACCTATATAATTCCGTATGATGATCTCAGACAAAATGAATAATTTCAAAAATATTTGTGTTGAGAAAGGAAATATGCAGACTTAGAGTCACAGTTTTGTCCGTTACGGGGAGTATTTAACAACTACTGAAAAGATTTTAAAGAACTTGAACAGTATCGTGCAACCATCATTTATCAGTGCCTTGACATGAATTTTAATATTGTTCTGAAATTCTAGAATATAATTAAAGGTTGTGCGTATGCACTATGTACATGCCGAATGACCTAGATTATATTACAATGTTCAGTCATGACACAGAGGCATAAGCGATACATTAATTATTCATGTTTTTAAATCGATCAATCAATCAGCAATCAGTCAACCCTAAATTTGATTGATTGATTTAATCAATCAATAAAAAATGTATTATATAGAGAAACTAACCTCCATGCTTGATAGTTTTGTAGGTACTGTGACACCTTGCTTTACTAAATATATACTCTATTTGCCTTTAAATTAAGAGCTTTTTCTGAAATGTAAAAATGCAATACGCTAGATAACTAAAAATACAGAAAATAAAATACCTAATTTGAAATAGACTGGTCTGCACAAAACCCAGTGAATTTGTGTGTGTCTGTGTGTGTGTGTGTGTGTGTGTGTGTGTGCTTGTATGTACAAACTTATTTGATGGGAGATAATTTTTTATAAGATTTGCAATTTTGGAGGTTCAGTATTTGTCTGAGGGAAGTTATCGGACACAAAAATATTATATCCCATACTTCACTTATTCAATTAAATAGTCTCATATAAAACACAGGAACGGGATAGCAACTATAAAACGTCATTCTGGGCATTCTGGAACCCATTCAGTTCAAGATACACTGTAGGAAGCCTGTGCATAATTCATACCGATGGCATGTCCGCAGGGCATCTTAGCTCTTGGGCTGTTTGGGTCATCGTCCAGGGAAACCATGTCAGGGGCGTTAGTCAACTCCACGTCATCATCTAAAACTTTACGTTCCTGCTCCCCTACATTGTTCGAACCACCTGGCAAACATACGTAGCCGCTCAAGTTCGCAAGATTACCGATCCCATAGTCTTGAAGTGTCATGGATTTTCCATCGATATGGGTCTGAAGCTGCTTAACTGTACGGTAAGAGAATAAAAAGTAAATAAAATATAATCAAAAGTATGAGTATGTGTCATAAATCTTATTTTGTCTCTGTTTAGATAAGAGTCTCTGTCAACTGATTCTAACGTCGAATTCTGGTACTTAAAAACAAATCGTATCAATTTTAGACACCATACATCTGGATAGTTTTTGAACCCTTCCTTACGAACATTTTATGAGCAACCAGTTTGCCACATGATTGTGTGAAAAATTATATTAAATCGATTCATTCCAAGACGTAGATTTTCTCAAATCTGACTCGATATGAATCGTAAATTATCCAGAATCGTGAATATCATATGCAGAAATGTATAGGAGAAAAATTCTAATGTAACATTTGTGGAAACGACATTGCGAATCTTATCACTAGATTTAAGGTAGCACCAAATAGTATCGGGCAAGATCCACGTGCCTGCAAACATTATGTCAGATGAAAATCCATCCACTACAATACATTACAATGCAATCATCAATATGCAGATATCTGTTATGCTATGTAAATAAAATATCTGCATGACAACATTTCCTGAGGTTTTTCACCCATTTATTTTTACACTCACCCAACCTCCAGAAGTGACTGAAAATCAGCAACACTCTACATTTTCAAACTCATTACAGATCAATGCCAAACGAAATTATGGAAAAGACAGGAATGAAGGCTTATCGATCAAATCTCAGATATGTAAAAAAAAAAAACTCAGTAGAAAAGTGAATCTTGAACGGACAATTTATCTCCTCAAAAATAATTACTTATGGAATTGCCAAACAGGTGTTCCTGCAGAGTTATTCCTGTAGGCAGCCAGCCATAACAATTGTGAGCTTGAACTTAATCTGAAACCCAACTGGCACAAAGTTTTTCTACACAAAACTGATGTTCCACAAGGTCTGCCATGGGCGGGCATACATTTTTGTCACCTTTGCTAATAATGTTGAAGATATGGGATAACTTGTCCATAATTCCATTATTACAAAATTGCCCCATGGCCAATCATACGAAACTGTTTAGTGATACATTAATAGTTTACGACATATCTCAGATGTTTTCTCTTCCCATTAGACAAATTTTCACGACGAAATAAGCCTTTTATTATAGAGATCACGGAAATCGGTTGAAAAATAAAGACAAATTTATGGTTGCCAAATTTATTTTCCATTGATTTTAAGCCTGCTTTTGAATGTCTTACTATGTTTTTGCTATTCTAGAATATGTATAACAAGATGCCAACTTATTTATTTCAAAGTTGTTCTGAGACCAACATAATAATTATATTTTGATTCCACTGTTTCTCATTTTCAGAAAAATAAGTGCCATCAATAACACGAATGTGCTCACAAATGATCAGTAATTGGCAGAACAAGTTATAATCTGACACCTTCAACTTTATCTTCTAATAGGGACCACTATGTCTGAAATCTTTGCCTAACATAATGTTCTACACGCTACAACATTGTTTTTAATGTGGGTCTCTTGAGGGACATGAGAAGTTCTTAAGTTATATGCTGTGGTGTTAATATAGATCGTGACGTCATCAAAATCATAGCGATCACATGGTATCATGATCAATATTTGCATTTCATGATTAACCAGGATGCTATTTCATCCTGCTTCCGACCCTTTTATAATATGAACAAGTCCAGAAAATATGCTGGGACAGTGGGGTGTTGGTGGTGGTAATGGTGCTAGAGATCATGACCTAAATATTTTGGGCTTATGCAAAAGTTATAGATATGAGACGTGTAATACGGGTTGCAAAAGGTTGCCCGAAATTAGATGACATATTAATCTATGTACTTTAATTGTCAGTCTCCTGGCACACATATCCATCTATTTTAATATCACCAATACAAATGTGAAGAATATTGTTTTCGTTGCTTATTATTTTTATTGGGGTGAAATTTTGAGTCTCAAATGTTATTTATTCACTTTTTATGCAAGAATAGTGTTAAAAACTATTTAAATTGTTTTCTTAAACAGACTATGCCAGTGTCATATATGAACATATTTGATACATATTCTTGTTCTATATTCACAGACCTACCTGAAAATAAAGTCTTGATTATTTTCTATACATGGTGTCAACTGTCTATGACATTTTGTACATTAAATGAATGTGAAACCTATTCTGTTATTGTTATTAATTTTATGCCATAGTTTAATACATATATCAGTTTTATTATAGTTGTCTCCCATGCATTACACAGAGCACATGTTGTACAGTTTCAGACATAACATATAAAGCATATCTATCTATTTAAAGAAGAGAGTCCAATATCAAATATAAATAAACACACATTTCAAGGCATGTACCGAATACATATAGCCTCGACCTCCACGCTTCGTTAAGGAATTGAGATATATCTCTAACATGGTCTATATTCCTGTTAAACGGTTTACCATGATAATGCAAACATTTTGGTCTGTTGTTCACGCAAATCGGTTGAACGATAGAGAAAATATTATATGTTTTCGAGCCTTTTGAATCCTTTCAATTTAAAATCGTGTTTTGGAATGTCTTACTACCTAAGTACCATCTTTTAGCACTGGTATAAACATGAAGCCACAACATGCGTTCCAAAGTTGTTCAGAGACCATAATAATGAATAAATGTTAGCTCCTTTGTGTTATTTCATTTTGAGAAAAGTAAGTGCCATTAATCACATGAATACGCCCCAAAAGTAGAAGTAATTGAAAACTTTTTGATCGTAATTTGACACCTGGAAAATAGATATTTATCTTCATATATGGATTATTATGTCTAAAATCGTACTTAATAGAGCTAAAGTTTTTATTGTAGACACCATGATGGAAATGCCAGGTGCAGAAGATATATGATGGGGGCGATGGTAAAGATCTTGACTTCATCAAAGACAACAGAGATCTGATGACGTCGTGATCAATGACTGGATGACATTGTTACCAAGGATGCTGCGCCAGTTTGCCTCAAGCTCTTTCACGATAATCAATCCAGAGTGAAATAACATTCTTAAACCTTCCAAGAGAGATTCAAAGTTAGCAAAAAAAGAGAATGTACACACGTCCAGAAAATATGCTTTGGCATTGGTATTGGTGGTGGCTAAGATTATAAAAATATTTCAATAAACCTTTAATTATTTAAATATTGAAGGTTTTAAATTTGCATTTTGATTTTTTTCTAAGCATGGTGTGAATTATCTATGATATTTTCTACATTAAATGAACATGAAACATATCCCGTGTTTCTTATTGACTGTATTTCCTAGCTCAATACACATATCCATATTAGAATTGGTCCCCATGCATCACCCGAAATATGTAAGTTACAGCCATAACAGATAATACATATCCATCTATCTGAAGAAGATAATACATTATCATAAGTAAATAATCAAACATTTCAACCTATGTACAGACAGTACACATATAGCCCCTACAACCATGCTACGTAAAGTCAACACTAAATAGTACGGGGTAAGGTCCAAATGCCTGCACATTTGGTAATAATGACGGAGATACTTTGTAATAACTTATCCACACATCTAGTATCAAATTTCCTCCTTGGGCCATGATGCAAAACTGTTTAGTGCTACCTTAAGAGTTTGAGACTTCTCTCAGAAATATTATTTCTTCCTTTTAAGCAATTTTGCATGAAGAAACAAACATTTTTGTGTGTAAGTGATAAGTGTAGGTCACATGACCGACATGTTAAGTGCATACTGTTTTTGCTGATGCGGCGGTAGAGATCGTGATTTATTCAAAGTCATCATAATCAATTCGTGCATGATATTGTTACCAAGGATGAATCATTCCCAAATTAAATAACATTACTTAAGCCTTCAAAAACATATCCACAGATTAAAAGGGGATGAAAAGTACACAAGCCCAGAAAATATGCTTTGGTGGTGGGGTGGTGATGGTAGTGATAGAGATCATGACCAAAATGTTTTGGGTTTAAGCATAGTTTTAGTGACATACATGTGAAACATGGAACGTAGGTTGCACAATAACACACTAACTGATGTACTGTAATTATTACTCTCTTACCCCGGAAAGTTATTCTTAACACACATATCTATTTCAATTAATGGGGTGACAGATATAACGTATAAAGCATATCCATCTATTTCAAGAAAATAATCCATTATCATACGTAAACAAACACACATTTCAAGCTATGTACACAACAAACATGGCCCGTATCTCCGTTCTACCTTAAGCAATATTAAATAGTTTCGGATAAGGTCCATATTCCAAGAAGAAACATATATATATATATATATATATATATATATATGTATGTATGTATGTATGTATGTATGTATGTATGTATGTATGCTATTACGAGGGAAAAGAAAATAATAAATATCTGCGTGATAAACATTTCCTGAGGCTCACACATTTATTTACAAACAACCACCCACCCTCAAACAGTGACTAAAGGTCAGTAAAAGTCTAAATTTTAAACCAATTACAGATTCCAAACAATATCAAACGATATAGGAGAAATGACAGTAGTAAAAGGCCCATCAAGCGAGACTCAAATGTGTAAATATCAATAAAAATTGGACCATGAACTGACCGTTTGTCCGCAAAATTATGGGAACTGCCAAGCAGGTGTATATGCATAATTATTCCTAGTTACACAGCTACCCCTAACAATTGTGACCTTGAACTTACTCTCAAACCAACTAGCACAAAGTCTTTCTGCAGAGAACTGATGTTCCACAAGGCCTGTTGCCATGACACCTTTGTTAATAATGACAGGGATGCTGTGTGATAACTAATCCATACCTCTACAGTATTTAAAATTTACCCAGTGGTCAATCATAAGAAACAGTTTAGTGCTATCTTATAAGTGTACTTACTTCCATAGATGATCTTTATGTCATCGGTATCTATGCCTGTATCTTTTGTAACACCATCGAATAGTTCAGTAACAGGAGAATCCTGAAAGAGTTTAAATGCGAATTGTACTAACGAAGTAATAAGGGCCACCTGTGCCCCATGTTGGACATAAAAGTATTTTTGTTATTATTCCATTTAAGGCATGTGAGTGCCAAGTATAATTCTGTATCAGACAATTATCTGCCTGATGCGTAGAAGTGCCAGTAACAAACAGAGTCTATTCTCTGTTCGATGTATCAAAACAGGGCAGTTGTAAAAATAAATATCACATACAATGACCATGAAAAGAAATGAACAAAATTAAAGATGGAAATACAATATTTATATCTTTCAACGAAGAAAAGAAAAATCATTGTATTGTTATTTAAAATCATGTCGAAAAGAAATCGTATATGAATGGCCGCATTCTATTATATAATCAGCAATATATTAGACGAACGTTCGATGGTAGTCCTTGAATATTGAATTAATTACATTCTGAAATTATAAAAGAACATAAACAAAGTTATATTATACACACGACACATCTATCGATAAAACAAGTTGGAAAATATCAACAATAATGATCAATGATCGCAGATTGATTAGCTACAAAAGAATGATTTTGTCAAATGAGGTTCAAAATTATGGTTTTCGGTCGGATACATTAGTTAATTAGTTTGTTACTGATTTGATATAAAATTTTATATCGTCAGTTGGACCCACACCAGACTCGGTCAACGTCTCGCCTGATATCAATCCTACAGACACCATTAAACATTACATCAGGTCAGTAACAAACCACATAACTAGCAGTAAAACATACCTCTTGTAAGGTAAATGTCAATGTCTTCCCCAAATACCCCTTTAAGAATATTTGTATTGTTTGGCCCGGCATGCTGAACTGTTGATTCCTTTCTGTTTCGGACGCCTACACAAACCGAGACACACTCGTGAATTTGTTACATGAAGTCAGAATATATACTATACCTTCTTTCTAAACTTACTGGAAATTCCACTCATTCAGTGAATTGTCATTTTGCTAGTGAAATTTTTGGTATTTATTTTTAGAATTGATGTACAGTGATCATATGGCGATGCATCATCAATTTTCCCGGTCGATCAATTGTTACCCACCTAACCTAGTAAGAGTCGCTGTTATCTTTCGACACAAGAAACACCAACCAGGGCCTACTAAGCATTCCACACATTAAACAGCATCTTCGATTTTTATTCGTGCTACCTGCAATGAACGTCCATAACTGTATTAATAGAAAGATCACGAGATTTATATTTGTACTTACGCTGTTGCGATGTTTGTCAAAATTTTATATTGACTTTTGATTCCGCATATCCTCAACGCTACAGATTCAATTATTGTAAATTACAGTCTGGAACACAGAACTGAGGATATACGACCATAGTCTGTCTACGTATGATCCGAGAAGAATTCGTGTACACGTTACTGAGTTGCAGTACTTTCGCATCACTTTGTAGATTCCTAGTGCAAGTGCAACCGGAACTTTAAGAAGGTGACTTTATTTTATTCGAGAGGTATGATAAGAATATCTTCGCACCAGTTCTCATAGGTGAAAAAAGCCAATATGACCTATAATTAATGCAAAAGAGAAATTGTTCAACTCCTCTGTTCAAACAATTTCTTTTAAAAAATGACTTTAAAATGGACAGATATTACATAGCATATCAGATGAAAAAGGTAATTTTACCTACTTTTTATCAAAGGTATGTGTCATGGAAATACATGTAACATTTATACGCAAGAAAGTGCAACTTATTCATAAATGACTGCGGGAATGATTTTCCCAATACAGAACTTCAGAATTTCCGTTGGTATGTCCTCACGTATCAATTAGCTTAAATATAAACTCGATGTCCTCACGTATCAATTAGCTTAAATATAAACTTGAACGATTACTCAGAGCCTTACATTTCTTTTTCCTAAAGTTATGCCTGTGCTAGGTACGTCAAAAAGGGTATTAACCCCCCCCCCCCCCCAATATACAGTATCACTTTCTATTTTAACTTGTCAATACCAACTGGAGATTGATTGACGAACGATCGTTTTCTGGCCGTTATTTTCATGACAGGTAATGAAACAATAATTTAATTTTTTCTTGCTTTTTGTTCAATGATGGTGTAAAATTTGTTCATATTTAGCTTTCAAATCTGAATACTTTGTTGTAATTAAGAATGTTTCTAATATTTTCAATTGAGGACGCGCTTCGAATGACTGCGTCATTAAAACTGAGAGGCCGTGTGGGACAATTGCATCAAGTACTCTAAAAAAAATAAGGATTCTAATTTACAGAGAGAGAGAGAGAGAGAGAGAGGAGGACTCATTTCGTTTTAAAGAGACTGAAACTTTCTGGAAAAATAACAGAGTATGTCAGTAAAGAGTATATGACAGCACGAGCATACTTATGAATTATTATTATCTCGTGTATGGGTACGAGACATCTTCAGCACACTTGAAAATTAAAAATTGTGTTACCCTCTTGTATTTGGGTACGAGAACACCCTGAGAGCACTTGTCAATTTTTAAGTCACTACCATCTCATTTAGGGTACGAGAACACCACTAGCACACTTGTAAATTTCTAAATCACCACCATCTTCTTTAGAGTACGAGAACACCATTATCATCTTTTCTATGAGTACGAGAACACCACGAGTACCCTTGTAACTTAAATCATCACCATCCAGCTTGAGGGTAATAGTACACAAAGAGCGCACTTATACATTTCTAAATCATCACCATCCAGCTTGAGGGTAATAGTACACAAAGAGCGCACTTATACATTTCTAAATTACCACCAACCAGTATAGGGGTACAATAATGTTGATTCGCACCAATTCTTGCACCGAAAGTTCAAGAAGAACACCACGAACACACTTGTAAATTTCTAAATCACCCCCGACCAGTGTAGGGAACACCAGTAACACACTTGAAAATTTTAAAATAAGTAAGATCTTTACACATGGACAGTAAATGATCACGCTGAGAAATTTTATATTTACTCTAGCACACTAGGTGAGCCAGCACAGCGAGCGCACAGATACGTTGAAAGCATGCTTGCACAAGATAAATAATAGCACAAACAAATATTGTTTGGAAAAGTCAATAAACAAAATTTAACAAATGAACACCTAATGCTATCAATAAGTTTTGAAAATATCATAGAAGATACTAAAACATATATATTTTGGTTTCATCATCTAGCGTAAACAAATTATGATTTAATAAACATGGTGCTGTCAGTTTGTTGATATGAACTATATTCAAAATTGAAGGTATAGTCACATGGCTTATTCCTATACACGGTTATTCATTGAAAAATTAGAAAATGACTTCTTGAGTAAATTCCTTTTGAAACCAGATGTGGGTATTGACGAAAAAATAGAAATAGAGAAAGAGAAAGAAGAGGACGGTTATGTTATTAAAGCAGTGACCTGTTAATAACGAGAACTGGACCGTGTTCAAGGACAATATACAACCATAACACTAATTTAGGAACGAATTTTCTTTCACACGTGTCCAAAACCATAATTGTAATTAAGAATTTCATTGATTACGTTAAAAAAGAATCAGCTAAAATAGAAAACTGTCTGAAAAAGCGTTGTAAGTGGTCTGCCTAGCAAAGTTTTGACGGACAAAAAAAATATGATATTTTAGCATTCTTGCTGTCCGGGGCTTGAAACATACATTTTCGTATTTCAAAGAATTGGGTTATAATTTGGTCTGTATCTTTTGTTGTTGTTGTTTTTTTTTTTCTTTTTTTTTTTTTACCGGCACCTTGAACACATTATTGTCCATTCAAGCCAAAGGAAATGGGAGCTAAGTGCCTTTCCCACGGACACAAGGAGGTAGCCGACCCGGGCTGACCTGAGCGGATATCAAACTCGCGACCCTTGGATTACGAGTCCGATGCTCCACGAACTGAACTACCGATGCTCCAAATTTGCCTGAGAAAATTATCTTTCTTTAAAATAAACTATTATATATATATAT
Organism: Margaritifera margaritifera; assembly: GCA_029931535.1. NCBI lineage: Eukaryota > Metazoa > Mollusca > Bivalvia > Unionida > Margaritiferidae > Margaritifera > Margaritifera margaritifera. Next base: position 2,244,458 of record JAQPZY010001529.1, read on the forward strand.
ATATATATACCGTCGCTCGCTTATCACGTTGGATATGACGGTATGGCATAGACACACGTACAAAATGTTATAAATAGCTGAACTTAGGTAAGAATGTCCGTATTTGATAATCAGAAAAAAGGTCTCTAGGTAATTTTATACGATTTTATGTACGTGTGCATTTCTAATTTAATTTAATTACCTACACGCACATTCATTTTTTGTTATAGTACTGATATATAACCCATTACGCTTTATTCATTCAAAAATATATGTTGAAAGGATGTGAATCGTCTTTGCCAATGCATTCTGTGTTTTGTTTGTCAAACAACTGTCGCCGATCGACCAGTCAAGGCAGAATATAATATCCAGATGATCCAATTCGTATAATTTATCATTTGTATTGTGAATAGCAGCTACGCGTTTGCAAATATTTTTATCTCTATGTCCTATAAAATGAAACCAAAGACTAGTGTGTGACAATTCATTTCGTGTTTGCTCTTCATGAAGATATAAATTAAGTCTGCACTTAATAATGTTCACAGGCAGTATAATGGAGAAGTTAAATTTAAAGTAGGCTGAAGGTTTTGGGATATCCGTGGGCTAATTATAGCAATGCGATTTCTCCGTATGGAAATCCATTAACCTATATTCATGTTGATTTATGTCGCAGTGCACTTACATGCAGGTGGTGGTGTTCAATGACGATATTTATGCACAGGAGATGGATGCGAACAGTGAGTCTATTTTTGGACCTAAGGTCTGTCTACGTTAATCGTTCTTTGAATAGTCTGTACATTCGTGTCTTACTGTAAGATGATTTTGTACCTAAGCATAACACCTGCTCTTGCTATATGTATGCTAAAGGCTTGATCCAAAACAACAACAAAAATAAATAAATAAATAAATAAATAAAACCAAACACCGTGCATTGCAATTGTGAACGCATTATACAAGAGTTGAATGAAATTGTTCTGTCAAGCAATCAGACAAAAAGTGAAATTATTTATTCCACTCAACAATTATATCAGAAGAGAAGCAATACAGAGACTGGCATTTTGATTGAGTTTATGACTCTATAAAGGTTCCATTTGCATTCTTTCCTGAATTCCACAAGTCTTTTTAAATGTAAATACAAGCGGACGTTTATGAATGGAGCCTAAACATTTGATTGAAATACTGTTTAAATAGCTTTGAATTCAATTTGTCTTTAGGACCAAATATAATGACAGCCCAAAGGTACACTGTCAATAAGTAGATGATCAGGTTATCTTGGTTCATACCTTACCTAAGACTTTTGAGTCCATTCAACGAGCCCGCTATGTCTTCAAATAATAAAGCATTTGCAATACAATAGTGTCATCGTAAATAAGAGTTTTCAAATAATAAAGCATTTGCAATACAATTAAGTCATCGTAAATAAGAGTTTTCAAATAATAAAGCATTTGCAATACAATAGTGTCATCGTAAATAAGAGTCTTCAAATAATAAAGCATTTGCAATACAATTAAGTCATCGTAAATAAGAGTTTTCAAATAATAAAGCATTTGCAATACAATTAAGTCATCGTAAATAAGAGTTTTCAAATAATAAAGCATTTGCAATAAAATTAAGTCATCGTAAATAAGAGTTTTCAAATAATAAAGCATTTGCAATACAATTAAGTCATCGTAAATAAGAGTTTTCAAATAATAAAGCATTTGCAATACAATTAAGTCATCGTAAATAAGAGTTTTCAAATAATAAAGCATTTGCAATACAATTAAGTCATCGTAAATAAGAGTTTTCAAATAATAAAGCATTTGCAATACAATTAAGTCATCGTAAATAAGAGTTTTCAAATAATAAAGCATTTGCAATACAATTAAGTCATCGTAAATAAGAGTTTTCAAATAATAAAGCATTTGCAATAAAATTAAGTCATCGTAAATAAGAGTTTTCAAATAATAAAGCATTTGAAATACAATTAAGTCATCGTAAATAAGAGTTTTCAAATAATAAAGCATTTGCAATAAAATTAAGTCATCGTAAATAAGAGTTTTCAAATAATACAGCATTTGCAATAAAATTAAGTCATTTGCAATAAAATTAAGTCATCGTAAATAAGAGTCTTCAAATAATAAAGCATTTGCAATAAAATTAAGTCATCGTTAATAAGAGTTTTATAATTTCGCACATATGCTGTCTGCAAGGTATAATAATCAATCGATGTAATATATCCTCCTATTTTGAATTCCTGACTATGACAAATTCCCTGCTTCACCCTTAACACAACTATTACTGCGAACACACTTGCTTTGGTATGAAACTTGTGTAAGAAAAGGTCTCAGGCGCGTAATATTTGTCCTCTCGCTGTTGATAGAATGTACATACTTGTTATGGTAAATACAGTTTAAACTTACAAATTCAAGTTTCTGATAATATTTAACAACTTAGTTGCAGCTTTGGCATTTCTATATGCCCTAAATACCATGTGTAAAATTTAGCTCCCAGTCCATCATATCAGAGATGTCCTTATCTAACGAGAGAGAGAGAGAGAGAGAGAGAGAGAGAGAGAGAGAGAGAGAGAGAGAAAGAGAGAGAGAGAGAGAGTAGTTTGTAACTAAGATGAATTTGCTATTTAAACAGCCGGCTGTATAATTTAGTGTTTGTATCTGTGCCTCAGTACTTCACATCAAAGGCTATTGTGGGACAAGATTCGTTTGTGTTTCGTCCTGAAAAATATGTATAACATTTAAATCTGTGCATGTATAGGGCTAATAGAAGAGACATTCACAAAACAATAAAAGTCCAGTGTGCCATAAATTCCCTGTTCTGTAACACAATCTACAGGACCTACATTGACTGTACTAAATGATCAAGACTTATGCAATCCACAGATTTTTTTAAAAAACAGTACATAATGATTACATAATGATTTTTTTTATCTATTTATTGTTTTGGTTTATATTCCCTATTAAATATCCAATCCATTTGTATGCCCTCTCTTGTTTGCTGGCTATTTCGATTCTGTTATTTTGTTAAATGACTCGTTTGCGTTTTCAAAGATGTGATTGGATCCTAAAATTAATAGTGTCATAAAATAATTTGAAAGTGTTCAAACTATAAATTTAAAAATGTACCTAAATAAATTAATCAACCGTGATACTTATAGATAGCCCCCATAAAGGGATGTATCTCGTCAACATTAATGTGGATACAATTGCAATTGTATGAAGAGGTATTATAATGACATCATACACCAAAAAAAAACTGTGAGACGATTAAAGTAATTCATTTTTTCATTTTTCATTAAATGCAATACAATACGGACTTTTTGGAAGGAATCAAACAGTGTAAATATTGTGAGAAAGCCTACAGGAAAAAAAATCTTTTAAAAACATGAAAATACGTGTCCAAGAAACTAGGTACTAAACAGTGTATGATAAAAAATTCCATGTGTCTGACTGAGCGACAGATAAAAGTAATTTAAGAATCTCTTCGATATACATTTTTGACGGTGGACCTGTCTCGTAACAATCGTATATCACGCATCGTGCCGTAGCTAGCAATTAAACCTGTTTCTAAGGTTACTCGGAAAATTATGTTGATTAAATTGAAATTGGCAACAAAAGTGGGTACACCTACAACATTTCAGGGATATGATTATTACATGCGGTATGCTCTAACAATTTTCTATGCACCGGCACTACAGATGAACACTACACAGGCTTTACCATTCTACTGTGAACTACACGCGTGTAAGGCATAAGCTTAAAAGTTGTGCCATATCTCTCTCTCTCTCTCTCTCTCTCTCTCTCTCTCTCTCTCTCTCTCTCTGAAGCTCTCTCTCTCTCTCTCTCTCTCTGAAGCTCTCCGATGTTAGGTAAAATATGAATATAATCTAACTTCGGAGAGCTTCAGAGAGAGACAGAGAGAATGATTCATACATGAGATAGTGTTTCTTTGAAGATAGCAGCTGTATATTTAATTCTCTTTATATTTATGTTCTACCAAAGACTGTTATGGAACAAGGTCATTGTGTACTTGTTCTTCGTGATAATACAGATAAAATGTACAGGCTGAAAAAAAAAACGGAGAATTCAAATCGAAGCCACAGTTTTTGGAATTTCCCTGGTCTAATCATAGCATATGCGATTTCACCGCAGGAAAATCCATTAACGCATTTTACTGCGTTCACTGTATCCATGTACAGCGCTGACCTTCTTTTGGTTTTGGATCAACTACACTCTAGTAGGTAGAATAGGTTCTGGTCTTATCTCGAAAGTGGTTCATATCGTTCCAATGGTAACACTACGACAAAGCCATTCGGGAAATGTATTCAAGTCAACAATTTAAATGCGGTTTAAATTCATCGGTTTTGAATAGATATAGAGAACGTATACTCATGTGTATTGATTTACAACAAGATGTATCGACATAATGGTATATGAGGAGATATTTGGTGCGATAGCATTCACCATTATCTTCATTTAAACAATTTAACTTGCCACTTTTCTGTGGTCTAATCCTGGTCATTATGCTATCAGGATAAAATGCCACTCTGTAGTTTACATTTAGCCCTCCCCCCATAACAATAAATACATATTTTGTTATATCGTTGATCGAAATATAACATGCTCACATTTCATAATTATTCGTAAAATATACAGTTTTGCCTGCGTCTTTTTTTATTTCCGTCATTACTTTTATTCTTACCAGTCAATGTAAAACACCACGAATTTAAAGAATATTGTTGATAGGAAGAGAGCTCTACATAAGCACTAGTGCTTTTTTCTCAATTCTGTATGTGTGATATATCTTGTTTGAATTGATGGATGATGATACTAAACAAATATTGTTTAAACCAACATAAGAACACCGAAAACTGTCTGTGCAATAGGACAAAATTATGATTATTTAAGCTACTATACCCTGATATCAAAAGAGCAGATTTCGACGCTTTGATAGATCGTTTATGATTCTAACACATTTTACAACTAAAGCAAATAGCCACAGTTATTTTGCGAACTCAAAATATGAAATAAGAAAAGAAATAAAAACACAAGTGCTAGTTCACTAAGAGACCAGTTACATTTTTAAACAGAAACTGTTTTAAACAGTTCTTTAATGATTGATTCAAACAGGATCAAGTAAAATTATATCCAAAGAGTATCGATGTAAATGCTTAAGGAATTAGTAATCGATTGCTCATTAAGGTACCAGCGACTGATTGAACAGTAATGTACTAGTAATTGATATATTATTTAAATTTCCATCCTCTTTAAAGTCTTGTTAAAGAACACACCAGGTCTTCGAATATTAAAGAATTCAAAATTAAACGTAATTAAGAGCACATGAGTAGATTATTTTACAACAGCAGGAACGAAGAGTTTTCTAATTCATCATAAATTTCACGCGTCATCCAGGGATAAATAGACTCTGTGCACACCTGAATGTGCAAATCAGACTGTCACGCCATCGTTTTGAGGTCGAGAGTATGTGTATAATGCTGTCGTAAATACAGTTTAAATTACATGTTACTGAAAATTTTTAAGCGAAACTAAGTCGCAGAGTTTTAATGTCTACATTAAATTTCTACACAAAAAGTGCAAACTCTAGCTTCAGATACTCAGATTACTAGTATTAGATTATTGTCATTCTGAGTTAATTTCGGAAAGAGACAGAGAGAACCTTCTAAATAAGATAAATTTGCTTTTGCAAACAGCCGACTGAATATTTTACTGTATTTCACCGTATCTACTACCAAAAACTATTTTGGGACAAGATCATTTTGTACTCGGTCGTCGTGAAAATACGGACAAAGATTTAAAAGCTGGAAAACGGAAAAAATAAATTGAAACTGAGCCGATGTTTTGGAATTACCCTGATCAGTTTATACAACATGCATTTTCTCCATAGGGAAATCCATCAACCATTTTTAGTGTGTATCTATTTATAGTGTTTACGTTTGTGCCTTGGTTTTGGATCAGATTTATTACACCCAAATGGTTAGAGTCTGTTCAGGCATTAACTCGTAAGTATTGCATATTGTTACGACTGTGCTACACATTCAGGACAGGTATTACTACGAACAAAGTCAACAATTAAAATGCTCTTTAAATGTATAGTCTGTGTATTCAGTGGCGGAACTTCAAATTGTGCCCCCCCCCCCCTACTGCAAATATTTAGAGTGGACCCCCATAAAATTTATGTAAAGCGGGATTTTGGACCCCCTCCTTTGCAGGGGATGCGGGGGTGGTAGTTACGCCACTGTGTGCATTGATATAGTGCATTTAGTATATGTGATGTTTATTCATGTACAAGGGCATCAAGATGAGTTGAACGGTATTGGAAACTGGCTGTAATTTAACGGTCAAGCAAAAGGAAAAAGTTTACTTATTTATGACACAATACCATAATTGTCAAAGAGAAGAGAATGAAGGATACAGAGACCGACGTTTACGATTCTTACATTATCCAACATAAGCTAATATCCCACCCGATCTCTTTTGCTGCAAATTCAGTTTGTTTGTTTGTTTTTTTTTTTTTGTTTTTTTTTTGTTTGTTTGTTTTTTTTTGTTTAAAATTGAAATACATATGGGAGTTTGCTAATGAAGCCTGTATCTTTTTCAGATAATTTAAAAATAGTGATATCATTATTTGTTCCATTAGGATAAAGTATAATGATATCTACAGAAAACTGATGTTCACGCCTAAGGTAAAAGTGATTAGCTGATCATTAAAGTACTAGAGATTGATTGATCATTTAAACTTACCGCATTCATTTGAGCTTTTTGTACTTGGACATATACTCAATGTCTTTTCGATCCTCTTTCTTCATGTGGGCGACTAATTTTATAACAAATCAAATCCAGAATATTTCAGTGGAAATCTCGTTTGAAAACCTATAATAACATTGGGTAAAGGAAAGGAATGAGGTATTCATTTCTAAGAAGCTACCAAAATATTGTCGATTGTCTATTCTACAGACCCGAGATTGTTAAATAGCACAATCCATTCCAAACGTCATCTGACAGTTATAAACATCTGTTGGAAGAATTGTAAAGAGTAATATAGTAGAATTAAGCTGGATCTAAACAGTAAACGAAGAAGTTTCTCCGTAACTGCTCAATTGGTGTTTCAAAAATGGGTAAAGACCACTATGAAGTTACAATTCAATAAGATGCTGACTAAATATTGATAATGTCATTAGCATTTGACTGTTTTATTTTCTAAATTTGACTGCGGGAAAACAATTAACTTTCTCTGAGTCATGTACATTGCCACGCGCCATTCAATTATGAAAGTTAAATTGATCGACCTGATCGGCTTCTCGGGATTACGTTAATTTGCAATCTAAGGCTGGAGAAAATACAAATGATATTACATATTTTTATTCCGTCCTATTCCATTAAAAATGACACATGTTCTTGAAACATGATATTTAAAAATAAAGATACAAATCTTTACTATGATAACAGAACAATACAATGTTAGAAGTTTTGAATGAAGAGTATATTACTAAAGAAACGCTGATTGAACAAACGAGGGGTATTTAAAAACTTGTGAATAGTTTGTTATAACTTTTTTGTTTCTTTGAACCTGCGAATAAATATAATGTCTAATGATAGACAAAATAGCATTCTATAAAAATGATCCGCGCCTGCACGAGCAGCACGCGGGACACCTGCATATATATGCATGCGACGTAACACAGGTAAATTACAGTTACGTGGAAATATCGTAGAAGGAGAACAGTCCTGCTACTGTGCAAACAGCATACTGCAATATCGGGGTGCTCTTAGGGTACTCTTTGACTGATATCTAGGCCGACTTGGGTAACGTTTGCGGACGCAACACTCTGTCATATCCTACAATTATTAGGTGGTGCGATTGTTTTAAACATGGCCTCGAATCCATGGAAGATGACTTGCGTTCAAGAAGATCGTTCTCTGCGATTGGTGAGCGGGAAGTGGATGTTGTTGGGGGTAATTGATGAAGATGCTCGATACACAGTAGAAGATATTTCTATTATTACGGGCATTAATTCGTCAGCTGTTATTAATATACTGAAGAATCATTTGAATCTCAGAAAGGTTTCTATAAGATGGGTCCCGCATTTATTGACAGATGACCATAAACAGATTCGGGCTGAAATCGCCAAACAGCTACTCGCCAGTTATGACAAGAGTGACCAGAGCCTCTTGAGTGGGATTGAGAGGTGATGAAATAGGGATGTACTTTTTTGAACCCGACTCAAGAGGAAATAATAAAATTTGGTTCGGAGAAAACGAGCGGAGATCACAAATCGCTCAGAGTATTCGGACTGTCAAGGGAGTTTCATTCGCATTATTTTTTGATGCAAAAGACCCGGTCATCCAGGTACCTGTCCCTGACTCTGCTAGTATCACTGGACATTTTTGTATGCCTCCAATGTGCTGCCAAAAGTGTGGAACATTACCGAGCCAATCGTCAGCACTCCGGTACGCGAGATATCCATCTACTCAATGACAACGCACCATCTTATAAATCCAGCATCGTGACAGACTTCCTGAAAGAGCACATCATCCAAACGTTGGCGCATCCTCCATACAGCCTGGATTTAGCTCAGAGTGATTTTTGGATGAATGCCATTATCAAACGTTTGTTGTGAGACAGACGATTTTAATGCCGCCATGCAGTTTGAAGTGCAGTTGCCTGTATATTACCAACACGCCTGAAAGTGAATACAACATGGCCTTTAATAATGGGATAATGAAACTGAAAAAGTGTGTAGAGGTTCATAGGGAGTACTTAGAGAGGGTTATCTGACGTATTGCTCACTGATAAAGAACTTTGTTATAAAGCATGCTAATTTTCATAACTTTTTAAATACTCTTCATATATAACTGTATAAGGAAATACTTTTACAGATTTGCTGCTGTACCGTAATGTTTGACTAGCCAGAAAGAGGCAAGTCTAATATCACGAAACACAAACAAAAGGCACACTTATTCTTAATAGACCCATACGTATAGACAAATCCGATTTAACAGAAGATTAATTAAAAATGTTAAAAAGTGCATTTTTGGCGATGCCAGAAGAACATTAACATTTGTACCATTCCTTATTATTGTGTAACACTTCGTTTTAGCACTCCCTTTTTGATTAAACTATCATTAATTAGGATAAATAAAAAGTAAGAACAGAAATGATTTTTTGCAGATTAATCATTTTTATTATTTCTCTCTTACTCTCTCCTTTTCGGGCGTCAAAATTAATACCACACCTTTATACAAAAAGCGTTACAGTTTTAACTGTCCGTTTTAAAAATATCATTTTGACAAGAAATGCATGTACTGAAGCTTCCAAAGAAAGCTATACGGAGATCTTGACAACTTCCGAATATTGGTTAGGGTAAGGATACATGGATGAACCCAGGACAGATGTCGATTTTCTAAAAGAATTCGTGCCCACTATTTGTAAAGAAGTTTTATACTGTAGTGATATCAATAGGTTGCATGTTATGGCCATGAGGCTTACATTCATCAAATTAAGGACCTTCGCAGAGGTTAAACGTAGCTGTATTTGTGCATTTGAATTTGTATTTGTATATTTGTATGCCCAGTGACAAGGAACAGTGCAAAACTAGTTTTTGAATAGTCTTAGCGCTTTCGATTCTAGCTGAGTATGTGTCAAAAGTAATTACAAGACAGAGACAAACAAGACAAAACACACCAAAGAAAGCTTTGAATTCACATTTTATTTTTACATGGCTATGTCTAATGCAAGTTTTGTTTGAATATTTTAGATGTTGCGCCGAATTGGTTTGAACTCAGGTGATACAATAGGAACCAAGTTGATATTGACCTGCAAAAGGCGGAGTAATAGCGCCATCATTTTGTTTAATGTAAATTATATAAAAACACTGCCCCATCTTGGAATCGTGTGAGACGTTAAAGTTACCCCCCCCCCCCCCCGAACAAACCAGTAGTAGCAGTAGCCTACTGCAGACCGAAAAATAAAACTTACAGACAAACCTCAAAGACGTCCTAGTCAGAGCCAAGCTAACGCCAATCACAAGCCCAGACCATTCTGGCACATCTGGTCCCTGTTGTGATAAAATGGGCAAAACCCGTCAACATATGACAGAGACCAAAACATTCTCTAGCATAGCGACGAGGGGACAAATTGAACATACATGGTTCAAACAGAACGTGCAAAAACAGAGAACATAATTTATCTCATCACATGTGAGATCTGCGACCTTCATTGTGTCGAAGAAACCGGAAAACGACAAAAAAGGATAAATCTTCATAGATATAATTGAATGAAAAAGAAGCTGGACAAAAGTCCAGTTGCAGAACATTTATCTTCCCCTGACCACACTTTCAGTGATATAATGCTAATTGCAATTGTCCACAGCCATAACTGGAGTACCGAAACCTGAAAAGAAAAGGAATCTTACTGGATACGCCACATTAGAACCTAGCGGCTTAAACCAAAAAGACTCCAAAAGGGCTCCTACACGCAAATAGAATCACTATCTGTAAAATTGTGTTTATTATTCACTCACTGACTAATAATTACTACTTTTATTAGTAGTTATTGTTGGTATTATTATTATTATTGTTATGGTCGTTACTGTCATTACAGAAGCAATGAATTATTAGGGATAGCAAACCAAATAGGCTCGACGTCTAAAAAAATACTTACATTAGACATAGTCATGTAAACTTTAATAAATTCAACACTTTCTTTTGTGTTTATTGATTGTCTTCTTTGTCGTTCTTTTGTAATTGGCTTAGACAAAGATTCAGTGAGACTCAAACGCGCTTAGGTTAGTCAAAAGCTAGTTTTGCACTGTTTGTTGTCAATTTGTTGCATTTATCTTATTCCATCCCTGACACACACGATGTCTTGCCGGATCCAATGCACGTGAAAAGACTTATTCGCCATGCATATATATATATATATATATATATATATATATATATATATATATATATATATATATATATATATTTTTGTTATAGCTTTAGGAATCTAAATACCGTCCAAATAATTACAGAGCGGCTAGGTCCATGGGAAGGGTAACGCAAGACTCATTGTCCAATATCCGATGCACATCTGAATGCATCTTTCCATGCTCAGTAGGTCTATATACAAATGCAAGGTGGGAATCTCATTAGTTTGAATTTTTCAAAGACCCAGGTGCTAAGTCTCTAGGGCTAATATTATTGACCGATATGAAGGAGTTGTTAAAACGATAAACGGTCGAACAGATAGATGCGATAATAGTATCGTCTACGCTTTGTTTTTAAAAAGCTGGTGGATAACCATCATTCATTTTATCAATCTTAACATAAAATCGGACATTTTCACAATAATGTAATACAAAACTTTGCATACAGTAAGAGAATTACCGTGTTCAATCTAATTTTCCAATACCTCAGTAATAGAGCTCTGTTTTATTATTTTGCTATCACAAATGCGTTAAAATGCATTCTTTTTTAGATTAATGTAATACAACAAAAAATAAATCACAATAATTTCCTGTACTTTAAAAATTCTTTAGTTCCATATTAGCACCTATTTATTCCAAATTCGTTTTCCTTATATTGTAATTCATCAAGAAAAGGCAACAAGCTTGCCAGAGTTAACGCTCTTGAAAATATGCAAATATTCATACAGCATAAAGTAAACATATATATAAGTAACCGGGATAACGCTGTCAGCTGCATACTACAAAATGAAATATAACACTAAATAAGGCAAAGTTACGATATGCCTCATAAACATCGGTACTCAAACGATATATATTTCATGACATGAAATAAATAAAAAAATTGTTGATATTTTTAAAGTTTCATATTCCTGTTCAACAAAAATAAAGTTGAGATTCATTAAATTATGCAAATGTTGATAATATATTGAGGGCTAAAAGTTAAAACAATCTCGTGCATGACATACGTTTAGTCAGGTCTTTCCATTGTACGTATATATATATATCACCTGCACCTACGGTCCTTATGCAGAAAGGTCACGTATTTGTATATTTTCATCCTCAGCATGGCCACTATAATAACAAAAATACATATTTAATTATTAATCAACTATGCATAATACATTACTACTGAACGAATTTCTTTCTACATAATACAATTTGAAAACTATGCCAATACAAATAAACAGCACTAATACAGATAAACCGGGATCGTCATTCACAAAATATTTTAGACAAAAAATTCCAGAACAGACTAGCTGTCGGTTAGTAACAAGGTTGCGCTGAGATCCACGGTGTACAATGTATGATACAGACTATAGTTACGTGTTTTACAGGTGTTCCCAATGAAGGGAGGAAAATACGGAAGCAAGCAAGAAACGTTACGTCATTTTTCAGACGACAGTTGTCAACATGAAGAGAATGTCGTCAAGACAGGCAATAAATGGAGAGGACATGCTTTAGATTTTGTTACACGACATCTGTTGTTTTAATTACTATCAGAAATGGAGCAAAATGAACTTATTGAATCCATTGATGGAACTGTTAATTTGTTAAATAATGACAGTGAAACTAGCGGTATTGTTAACAAGAAAATTTAACAAGGAGAACATGCACAATGTCAGCGAGTGGGATGGTCAGAGTAAGAGAGCAAACAGAGATAATGACTGTAAATCTAGAGGTGAAAGATTCTTTAAAGTCACAGACTAAGACACAGCAGAATTATTGAAAGAAAATATCAACAAAAACGTTATATATAAGACAATGAATGATCTTACGATTTGTATGTAGATATTAGAGAAATCCAGGCTGCTGACCTAGATACCCTCTTAGACAGATTCTGCCTTGGGAAGCCCAGAATTTTATTTTGTTTTTTACCTCCAGAGAAAAGAACTTAGTTAAAACTTAATATACGAACACAATATAATATATATGAAAATTACCCCCAAAATTGTCCCCCTCTCCAAAGCACACACACACACACACACACACACACAACGTCAAGCGTGTAAAGAAAACATAAATAAAAAAACATTGATCGCACAACACCCATTTATAAAAATAAAATTATTATCAGAATATAAGACAAGTGATTACCAGTGAAGGTAAACAAAACATTTTGAGTTCAAAGGGATATAACTCATATATTGCATGTTGGATAGGTTAATACCAAGATTTATCTAACTTTTATATTTTTATTTAATTCATAAGCATCATTAAATTTCGAGAACGCGTGTACAGTCTTTGCAGCTTTAAATTAACGTCTAATTATATATTTTACTGTACTTATTTTTCATAGGTGTGGAAATGGGATAGTTCAGAGTATGAACCTGATACGATGACATCTATCCAGAATAGTACTAACAGACACATGTAGGATATGAAATTAAAGCATAGTATCACTAAGGGTGTTACAGAAAAAAAAAAGAAGAAATCTCTTCAAGCAATGGGGAAGGCTAACAAACTACAGAAGGAAGAAGCTCTGACGCAGGAAAAAATCAACATTTTATTTAAGAAGAATATGCAGGTGCTACAAATTGCTTATAATAGGCATGAAATCAGAAATACCTGATGTCTATTTTTGTTTTGTTTTCTCCTATAATTAAATATCCGAAACCTAACCGTTAGAAGACATTCATTGATGAACAATTACAATAAGCTATTTTGCAAAACTGACATGAAATATTAGGTGTCACTCGAATACTGTCACTTCTCTCAAGTATCCTTGTGCGATATGAATATATTCCCATATGAATATAGTGCCATATGAATATATTCCCATATGAATATAGTGCCATATGAATATATTCCCATATGAATATATTGTCGTTCCGTAGATAATGGTACCGGTAAGCTTAAACAATAATGTTTACGATTTATGACACCAAACTTTTTAAACATATTGTTCATCAAATCCATGATCCTTGTTGCACTCTGTATGGCTAAAAATGGGGTATACTTTGGTCTCAGAGGCAGACAGGTCCACAGAGATCTTGTATGGAGGTGGGGGAATATTCAGTTGAAGACGACTTATAAATTATACTAATTACATCGACTGGATGATATGAATACACCTGATACTAGGTTCTACATGTGTCTTCTCCCTAGTTCTACATGCAAAACTTAGTATTCATATTAACCACTGCGAAAGGAAAAACTGTGAATGATGATGACAACTTTTGTCAAAAAGGGATATCTCGCTGGTAGGAAAGTAAATTACTCTACACGTAAAACTTATGCAACTACGTTAGTGCAAGCCGCATTACCAACTACAAACGTCGTACACTTAGGAAGATAAAAAACAAAAATACAAACAATTAACGAATGCTCAGAGCCGTCATTTGTGCAACAAAAATCGGATTCTGCTGCAATTTATAACGTTCTTCTTCCAAAGAATGATTCTGCATCAGATGATACCAAATGCAGTTATATTTTACCTGAGAAATATTTTCAGACCGAGTCAACTGCTTTGGCAGTCCCTGATGGGGCAGCATTCCAGCCAACGCTAGACAGGTGTCAGTCCACCAACCTGTCATTTTTTAAAAAATAGTTGCAAAGAGTCACACAAGAATGCGGGCACATTAATACTATATCTATCTATCTATCTTTTTTTTTAATTTTTTTTTTTTTTTTGGGGGGGGGGGTAGATTTCAATTTAACTCTTTAAAAAAATTATAATTGAAATATATTGGTACCTCAACATGTCCAATGAATTAAAATGTTTGAAATATTTCTTAATTGTGCTATCCGTACTGTTCTTTTTGTGTTTTTTTTATACATGCAGTGATTATAAAGATAAGCTGATTAATACAATTATCATTGATCAAGTGTTTTCGTTTATAGGTCTTCGATCTGTTGTATTGGGCCAGTAGGACAACACTTTATTAATGACATAATAACATCCAAGTAATTTATTGCCCTATTAGCGATTAATGTTTGAGACTAAAATCCATCCAAGTAGATCTGTGGAGAAAGGTACATTATACCTGTACTAACCCGTACTAATGCTGGTAAGGGTAGACAATGTACAACGTTGTCTATACTGTGTACAAAGTGTGCTACACAGAAATTCCAAATGAGCAATAGTAAGAACGATTTGTTTCGTATTTTTTAAGTAGTGTTGACACAACAATACAAATAATATATGTTTCTCAAAACAGGATTACACTCAACAATCTCATTTTCCTTGTTAAATTCAAGTTTGGCTATCATATAATTATGTATGATTGGAGATCAAATAGTATATTTTTAGTTCTCCTGACTGTAAGGCCAAGTTAGCTTATGATATGGCCGTGCGTCCGGATACTTTTAATCAAAATTTAGGAAAAAGCACCCTGGTATAAAGGGCTTTCAGATTTGTATCAATAGCGTCGATTCGCCATTAACTATGGCTGCCGTTACCGAAAAAGAAAAAAAATACTTTAAAAGAGTTCTGTTCAAAATGTGTTATTCATGATTTGGTTAAGTTTGATACAAAATCGTCCTTGAAGGAGGACCTTTCTAGTGTCTACAAATGATGAAGATTCGCGTTCAAATATGGCCGCCACTACTAAAAATTGAAAAGCCAATCTTACTCAAAACGACCTCATCTGAAAAAAAATGCTAAACGGAATTCGACCAAAATTTAATAGAAAACATCCTGGTATAGAGGTCTCTTAGGTTTGTACAACTGATGCTGATACGCCATCAAATGTAACTACCGTTACTTTAAATAGAAAACCTTTCAACGAAAACATCTATAAAACTGATGAACAGAATTTGATCATATTTGACAAAATGCATTCTGGCATGAAACTGTTATACATTTGTGCAAATGATGCCGATCCGCCATTAAATGTGTATACTATAACAAAAGGATCACGACCCCTCCCACCCCCCAAAAATAATACATTAATACATTAAAAAAACAAACAAACAAAAAAAAAAGCATTGAATAGAATTTGATTAAAATGGACAGAAAGCATTCTAGCATAAGAAACCGTTAGATTTTGTACAAATGATGCCAATATTCCATCAAATGTGTCCACTGTTCCTAAAATAGGTGAGAAAAAATAACATTCAACCAACTTCTTTTTTAATACCGCTGAATAGTAGAATTTGTCCTATCATGTAAATCTTTCAATTGATAAAATTGATGCTGATCCGCCATCACATATTTGCATCTGTTGCTAAAAAAGCGACAGCTTTTCAAAAACGATTCCACTGAATTTCACCACGTTTTACAGAAAGCATCCGGCATAGAGGGCTTTGAATTCTGAATAACTGATCCTGATCCGCTATCATTTATGACAACTGTTACTAAAGGCAGAAAAACCTTTAAACGACGTCTTTACACCTACTCTTCAACATAATTTGATCAAATTCGAGAGAAACCATCCTAGAAAAGATGGCTATCGACTTCGTCTAAATTATTCTGATCCTTTACCAAATAAGGTCACTTTTGCTTATAATATAAAAACGTCTAAACGTAAAACTGCTGAATCGAATTTGACCAAACTTTGAAGAAATTATTCCATTAAAAAGGGCTTTCAGTTTTCTACAAATGATTCTAAACTAACGTCAAATATGACTGCCATTACTGCAAATTAACAAATATCAAACGACTTCTCAGACAGTGCACAGCAGAAGTAACCAAATTTGACAGAAAACATTTTAGTAATAAGGACTTTAGAATATATATAAATGATGCCATCAAACCATAAAATAAGGCCACTGTTACTAAAAATGTATAAAAAAAAGATTTGTTTCACTCAACAGAATGAGATCATATCGTCACAGAAGGCACTCTGGCAGAAATTGTTTTATTAAGTTTTTATAAATAATGCCAACCTCCCATTAAATAACCAATTTGACAGAATGTGTCCTAACTTGAACGCCTTTCAGAGTTATACAAATGACGCTGTTCTGCCATCAAATACGACTACCGTTATTAAAAGTAAATAAAAAACAAACACTTTACACAACTTTATCCCCCTCAAAAATAGACACAATAATAAATTAATAAATAAATAAATTTCACGCCCTCCCCACTCCCCAAAATAAAACCACAAAACAACAACAACAACTGTTGAGCAGAATTTGGACACCTTTAACACAAACCATCCTATCACAAGTAGATTCCAATACTGGACAAATGCAACTGATATGCCATCACATATGGGTGAAGATACAATAACTAAAGAAACCTTGAAACAATTATTTTCATAACACATGCATTCAACATCGTTGGACGAATTTTTGACAAAAAACATCTTACTTCCCAAAAGTTCTTCAGAAATTGCTTTTTGCTTACGGTTCTGTGGCATATGTAAGGTAGGTGAGCAATCAAAGGTCCACATAGGCCTCTTGTTTCATATTATGCTGTGGAATGAAGAGTGTTGAGCGAAAAACCTAGCATCCTAATAGTATCAATGAAATGAACTGCATTTGATTTTTGGTCTTAGTTTAGGTTATGAAATTTCCAAGAACATTCGCAGGAAAAAGTACTATATTGATTAAGGGACGTTTTCTGTTCCCGCGTTTATGAAAATTCAATATTGATACATTTCATGACTCTTTTTGTCAACGTATTATGCAAAATACAAATCAAACTCTTGTACATTCATTACGTTCATGAATTTCTATTTCATGCCAAAAATGATCTTTTAAAATAGATTTGTATTTATTATTAAGAAAACTTATGTTCATAATATCATTGTGGAGCAGGGCTGTGCTGCTACTCGAAAGTTTCTCTGTCTGCGTAGTGTAGGAATTTTGTTGTTGTTGCTCTTCTTGTAGATCGGTCTCCATTGCGTGTAAAAGAATAGAACTGCGGTGTCTACCGCATCTTATTTTATTCCTTAAAGTATTGTACTTTTTAAGAAAAAAATAAAACACAAAATCAGAGGTTTTAAACAATTGTATTCATTTCCATTTTCCTGGATATTGCCAATTTATCAAGGAATGTATGCCATAGCTAATATGACGATAAGTAAACGTATTTACGAAAAAAATGTATAACAACAGGATTTACTCATTTATATTCAATTCTGTCATGAGACATAACCCGTAAATGTGGTTGCAATTAAAGTTCTACTATAGACTCTGCTGTAGTGAATTTCGTAACACGTGCACAAATGCATCCTGAAATAAAACTAGCTATTTTCTATGGATTATGGTAAAACCTGAAGTACATTTTAGAACATTTATTCAGCCGATCTTTCTTCAAATTGCAATAATATTAGATTTTAAAGTCAGTTAAGCAGTTTGTAGTGAGGCAAAGTGCCGCCCAGGGTCAACTACCAAAATTACGCCCCCACTCCATTTGTATTATTTATGATATATACGGTACTCTTACCAAATTGCCGCCACCTAGAAAGTGCTCCCCTCCCCCCTCGCTACGCCACTGCAAATATACTATGAAATGGGGGGGGGGGGGCCGGGAGGACCACAAGAAAAATACGAAAAACAAAATTAATGGTCAGGTAAGAAATTCGGCTATTGAACATGAAGCTAGGCAGTAAAGCGAAAATATAGATGTGCAACATACACATTTTTGCACCAGTCGTTGGTAGCCTAAACGCTAGAGCATCCACCATCCACGTCGAAAAATATGGTTCGATTTTCACCAGGAATTCATTATATTTCTCCAACTAACCTTTTTCCTTTTTAATGCAACAAATACCTGCAACATACACCCTTATTATCTTTTAGTTGAAAACTATACTTAACTGTGCAACATACACCCTTATTATCTTTTAGTTGAAACTCTACTTAACTGTGCAACATACACCCTTATTATCTTTTAGTTGAAAACTCTACTTAACTGTGCAACATACACCCTTATTATCTTTTAGTTGAAAACTCTACTTAACTGTGCAACATACACTCTTATTATCTTTTAGTTGAAAACTCTACTTAACTGTGCAACATACACCCTTATTATCTTTTAGTTGAAAACTATACTTAACTGTGCAACATACACCCTTATTATCTTTTAGTTGAAAACTCTACTTAACTGGTTGTTGAATTTTCACAAACAAGTTCAATCGTATAAAATATTTTAATTTTTTTAAATTGTAGATAATCTCTTGCCATAAGATGTGAATTTTAAATTGTAGATCATCTCTTGCCATAAGATGTGAATTTTAAATTTTAGATAATCTCTTGCCATAAGATGTGAATTTTAAATTGTAGATAATCTCTTGCCATAAGATATGAATTTTAAATTGTAGATACTCTCTTGAAATAAGATGTGAATTTTAAATTGTAGATAATCTCTTGCCATAAGATGTGAATTTTAAATTGTAGATAATCTCTTGCCATAAGATGTGAATTTTAAATTGTAGATACTCTCTTGCCATAAGATGTGAATTTTAAATTGTAGATAATCTCTTGCCATAAGATGTGAATTTTAAATTGTAGATAACCTCTTGCCATAAGATGTAAAGTAATTTATGCGAATGCAAATTTTAAATCACTCTTTGTTTCAATAGTTGTTGGCCCAGAGGCCAGAAAGTTCTGAAAGTTAATAATTTTTTGTTTGTTTTTATTTATTTTTCTGAGGGTGTGTGTCGGGTTGCATACCATATCACTAAACGTGATTTCCTTATTTTAAAAAAGCACGTGCATGATGGCGATAACATTTTGTTGTTGTTGTTGTTGTTGCTGTTGTTGTTGTTGTGTTGGTGGCGGTGGTGGTATGTGTTATTTGTGTGTGTGTGTGAGAGAGAGAGAGAGAGAGAGAGAGAGAGAGAGAGAGAGAGAGAGAGAGAGAGAGAGAGAGATGAGTTTTCACTTGTTGGAAAACTATTGTACATAAGAAGTATACAAATATTCACCTGAATAGACATTTCACTTAAATGTTTGACAATCAACATTTTCCCGTGTGAAAGACAGGTAAGAACGTAAGTATCACACTGATGGACTGGATTATCGGCAGATGTGATTGTGTTCAAGTTTCAAATATAGTCGTTGTCGTTGTAATGGGCAGTTTGCGGGGTGGTCAATTTTTGGTGAAAAAGTAGAACAGCTGTTAAAGAGCTTTGATCGTGGTAAACTCGGCTGGTATGGATTTTAGTCAAATTTGTACCAGTAGGTGATTAACTTTTAAGCTGCCAGTGATCGTTGAGCGATAGTTAGTTACATATCACGTAGTGATGGACTACATGATGATTTTCCCCTGACTGTTACGAGTCTTTAAATCCTGCTTGATTAGCATTTGATTTATGTATGACAAAGGACACACTGTCATAGGGGCACTTACTTGATAGCAGGTTGTAAAAATGCACAATAAAGTCTACTCTTTTGGGTGGCTCGTTGTGTATAAATCAAACTCTTTCCCGTACGTAAAGGGATAAAAAAAAAAAAAAAAAAAAAAAAAAAAAAACAACAGAATAGTTTCAAATTATCAAGGTAACGGTGAAAGTTTAAAGTTTAAGACAATACAATAATAAAAAAACAACACCCCACTAACTGTCTATTGTCATTTTTGCACTTCCCACAGTCGTTATTCGGATGGTTTCAGAAATAATACTTTCTAAATGCTGAAAAGAAAATAAACATTTAGATAAAAACGCAATAGGTCGCAGATTATTGTTAAAGAATTAAATAAAATACATTCTAATTTAGAAATGTTCTAAATTGTAACGTAATTATAAGTTAAGGTTTGATATTAACAGTGACCACATGCCAAAAGCAACCATGGCGTAGTTTTAGGTACAGTTTTTAGTTTCTATTATATTTTGCATGTAGCCATAATCATCTCGACCAGTATAATGAAAATGGTTTTCATTTTACTTCTGCCTGTATGGAGGAAATACCTGATGAACAGGTGGAAGTAATGGAATGAACGTTAATCAATTCATAAAGGGTGGAACAAAAAGAAAACCATGAAATTTTAGAGCTTTTTGTCGGCAAGTTTTGTTTTATCACAATGATGGATACTATCAATATTGTGTGCTTCGTAGGTTATATTATTACTATACAAAGAAGCTCCCCACTGAAAATCAAATACCGTATCACAGTAGTGCGTACAGTACAGAAAATGAGTATTTTCAGCCAGGGAATACCTGGATCGGGTCCAGTCGGGTTTTTGAATGTATGTGCCGATCTTCATCATATTATTGCCTTTTCCCTTTCTTCGGTGCTTTGTGCATTGCTCTTTCTATCATTTTTATCACACATTTCATGCAATGTGGATTTTTGTCAGCAGAGAATCTAAAGAATATTTCCAAGGCGCTTACGATTTAAAATAGTACTACTACTACTACAACATCTATTACTACTAATACTAATAATAAAAATATTAGTAATAATAATAATGATGATTTGTTATATGTTGATTAGTGTTGTCGATATGATGACGGGACAAAAAAAAAAAAAAAAAAAAAAAGAAAAGAAAACTCTTAATGTCACACTACCCGCAATCAATGAAATCTGATGATGATAATCAAAAACGGATGCAGAGTTACCCGAACGGTGGATAGTTATGTCATCAGCAAATATATCGGAATTAGTGTATTTAAGACATATAGGTAGATCATTTATAAAGATTAGAAATGGAACCAAGTGGGACCTCACATTTAACTGGTTCTAATTGTGACGAGTGGTCTCCGAAACTGTCACGTCGAGTCTTCTTTGTTAGGAAAGACTTAAGGAACTTGTGGAAAAGTTGTAAAGTTACAGACTGCTAATTTCTTCACAAGAAATCTCCATATGAAAAAGCATACATGAATGGTCGAAGTAGCAAATGTCATACCATGACAATACTAAATTATTGATAATATTGAGAGTTGTTTCTCAGGTTTCAATTCAATATTGTGATGTGCATTCTCTCTCTCTGTCTCCCCACATCTCTCTCTCTCTCTCTGCCTCTGTCTCTCTCTCTGTGACATGTAAACATTCTTGGAAATTATATATATATATATATATATATATATATATATATATATATATATATATATATAATCGAAACATTAACTTGTGAGATATGGACTACGTTGATGAATTATAAATGCAGTTGTTGTGACCAAATGACTAGATTTTGAAACTGATTATAGCAGTGACAGGCTGTTTGAATGAACAGTACGCTCTAATTGAATTCCTGAGGTTGCGGCATAAGATAAACAATTTTAGTTATGACATGGATGATTTAATTCTTTAAATTTAGCATTTTTTAAAATATATTGATTCTAATTAAAACTAAGGCTAATCTGTGATTTGGTATTAGGTATATGGTAACGACGAATATACTGTTTTGAAAGAGGTTTTTTTATGTAATACTGGAGAGGCCAGTCATGGGCATTTGGAAACGAATGAACATTAGCATATTTGCAAGACTGAAGAGACGAAATATCGATACATTTTTAAAAAAATGTTGTGTGCTACAGTTGAGTTCTACATGAAATACAATATAAGGAAACATTGTAGGAAAAACATCTTCATTTCCATGGAACAAGCGAACAAACATCAATATGTTCCGTGAATAATGAAACTCTATTAGCAATCTTGTCAGTCAACAATATTACACGATACTTCGAACAGACACACGTTTTGATTTTATGAATGACAATCTTCGTTTTGCTATGGAACTTCAAAAGCGATTCAAACTGACTTGTAAATTAAATTTATTCATCATTGGCTTTTATGTCCGTTTTGAATCCTAAAAACAAAAATCAGTTTATATCAGAAATATAATAAACGGAAGATATTTTCTTTCCCTGCGTAAATACCGGATATATTTCATTATGTGGTAAAAAATTAACGTGATATTTCAACGAGTGTCGAAGCCACGAGTTAAAATATTTAGTTTTTTTTGTACCACATGTCGAAATATATCGGGTATTTACGAAGGAAAAGAAAATTTTCTTTTTATTATATACCGAACTTGCTCCTGAATAGAACCTTAGAAAATTAAACTCACTTTTCAATACACCACCTCACCCCCTTTTCGTAAATTCACCTCACTTTCATTGGCCGTTCATATAAATATCTGCGACTTAAGACAGCGGTAGGATTATGATGACCTAATCTCTTGCAGTAAATTATATTTTTGACATTTTGTGCATCATTTTACTCTATCTTACCACAAAGCAAGTCCGATTCAGCAATGCGTCACAGTTGGTTTATCATTGTTGTCAAGGTGGTAAGTCGAAATAACTTCACAGAGACACGAAAGTGAAATTTCTTCAGCGAATGATACTTTTCATGTCTGAAAAGTAATGCAGTTTCCATTTATTTGTTCTAGCCCACAAAGTGCTCGTTTTTCTTGCTGCAGGTATAGCATATATAGATACAACAACCAAGCGTCGCACGGCATGATGTGAAATCTTGTATTTTCACATGTGAAAATATAAGGATATAAATCTTGTATTTTCACAGGTGAAAATATATGAATGAAAAAATATATACATTAGTTCACACTTAAGTATATAATAAAAATATATATTATTATTTTAAATTTTGTGAATTGTTTATAGACAGGCAGTATCAGCGATAAATACCTGGTAAGATGAAAATATGCCTATCTTCTTTCATATATTCTCAACACACCGTTTCCATGGCAACCAGCACGTTAAGACAAAAGTTCTATCGGGAACAAAATCAAACAATCTCACGCTTGTAATATACATCATATAAAGAAAATTGAAGATGGGGCAGAAAATTGTTCTTCTTTAATACAGTTCTTTGATAAATAACTATTTCATATCTTGAAGAACTATATGGACTAATATATGTCTAGATTACGAATCGTATCTAATGTGAATAATGTATATCAGTATGAAATAATTTTGCAAGACGTTGTAAGACAACTAAAATAGATCTACGTGTCAAGTTTGATAAGTGTAGGATGATTAGTATGTACAATATTGACTATCTCTGTACTTACCTAGATTCATCAACATGTGCAATTTGTACATGTATCCGAAAACAAAATGTATATTAGAATGAGCATGTCTAAAGAAGGGAAAAATAAACATGAATAAGAACACACAGTTCCGACTTCGTTGCAAAATGAAATCTCATTGACCTAGTATATCAATAGATTTGTCGGGGTTTTCAATATGCATCCATGTATAAAGTTTCGTAGTTATGGGATTGCATTTTCTAAGATATGAACTGATGAATACATGATCGATTTTATGACTGTAAGGAACTAAAGACCAAACATGCGAGCATACAAGTGTTTTAAAGTTGGAAGATTTGAACGCACAAAAATGTTAAACGTTATATCACCTTCTCAATTTATTAGGCGAGGGTGTTACAAAACATAAACGATTACTTGTGCACACTACAACTGTTTCCCCTTATTATCCTACTATTATTATAATTACTACATACTACTAATATTACTGCTGCTGCCCCCCCCCCCCCTGCTGTTACTACTAACATTTTACCTACTACCACTACTACTACTCGGTTGAAATCTCAAGAAGTAAACGAGAGGAGAGAGAGAGAGAGAGAGAGAGAGAGAGAGAGAGAGAGAGAGAGAGAGAGAGAGAGGGGGGGGGGGGGGGCTTAGGTTGAGTTCAAGTGGTTTAACTTGATATGTCTACAAGTCAGCAGAGAAATTACAAAATGTATCAATACTTCAAAAGACCAAAGGTTGGAAGAAAGCGAATGAAAATGCACGCGCAATAAAATAGAAATAGATAAAGATTCTAGTTTGCGAATTCAAATAGATATGGATGTTTGGATAAAAATGTCGAAATTACTTAATTACTTTGAATTCTAAATGTTTTGATGGGGATAAAGATAGAAGAGAAAGCGATGGAAAATTAAGAAACAATACTTAAAGTACATGAAAATGAAGGTTTTGTGTTGTAGAAATCATAGTCAATTTTTGCAGCGTAAATTTTTGCAGCGTAAATATTAAAGCCACCGTTAGAGATACAAATAAGGAAGGAAAGGAAGTAAATGCAATAGTGCACATTCTGAAAGCGACTATTCCCGTGTAAGGTTTTATTCTGAATTCTTATTGGCAGCCATAGATGAACAGGTCAAACGGGCTCTGCAGTTTGGTTCCTCGCGGGGATTTGAGCTTCTCATAACAACGTATTATGCTTCTGAAGGCGGTGTGGTGGGTGGAGAGGGTGGGTGGGGATTTTTAGATCATATATATATATATATATATATATATATATATATATATATATATATATATATATATTGGCCTCCGCTTCGTTTTACCCAATATCATACTTCACATTTTAATAAACAGTATACTGGGCCGAAGAATAGTTCATGATTTATAGTTTTTATCTGTGGTTTTCATATTGTTCAAAACATGTAGCTTAAAGCAAGTGTACGCACTTAAAATCAAGATGATATTATTACAAAATCAAATGTATATTTTATGCATATATATATATAGAGAGAGAGATAGAGAGAGAGAGACAGAGAGAGAGAGAGAGAGTAGAAACTATAGTTTACAAAATATCACACAGTTATTAATTTTTATCTGGAGTGAATGTGTTGTAGTAAGGACGAATGTGTTTTAGACAAGAGAAGCATCATAGAAATTGAAATTGGAACGCATAAGATATATATATATATATATATATATATATATATATATATATATATATATATATATATATATGGCAGAAAGTGTTTCAGTGGGAGTTACAGTTTCGTAGTGTAATACAGAAGTAAATGGCTACAAATTAGGTTGACATGTTACAATAAAAATGTCAGCCTTTATATTATCGAAAGTATATGTATACAGAAACGGTGAAATGATGGAGAGAGAGAGAGAGAATTCTTGTTAAAGTATAAAATTCCTTCAATGGAGCTATGTTTTGAAATCTGACAAAAGTTTAAACTTGTATGCATGGATACTGGAACCTTATACCGAAAACGAAAAGAAAAGCTGTGGTGAGTACTTTGTTTATTGCACATTGATGCCAAATACTCTCATATAGATGTACAAATAATTGAAATAAAATTTATTGAATTTTTAGTCATACACCCTCCTTTACAGTATAGAGGTATTTTTCAGACTATCGCCTTTCCTATATTTTTAAAAATGATACAAAAAATCTTTATACAGATATATTATTATACTGATTATAGTGGAAGTGGTGACATAACGTCATGATAACATTTAGACAAAAAAATGCCTAATGATATATATGCACAAACTAGTGATAAAAAACCAATAAAAATATTTCACAACATTTGTGACACTGCAGTTTTTATAAAACAAAAATCAAGAAATGGGAGCCCGATTTTTTATATCATGAAAAGTGCACTTTACTGCCACGTATCATGAAGTGAGCAGTCGATGCCCATTTTATGAAATGTGCATATACATCTTTGTACAGTTCATGAAATGTGCATATAAATCTTTGTACAGTTCATGAAATGTGCATATACATCTTTGTACAGTTCATGAAATGTGCATACACATCTTTGTACAGTTCATGAAATGTGCATATACATCTTTGTACAGTTCATGAAATGTGCAGTTGTTGTGCACGACATTATACATTTCACATACAGGATATCATATTTAAAAATCGAGACCACACTCAGCTTTAATTCACATACCCTGATGCACATGACACGTGTTAATCAGAACATAACATTAAAACTCGTATTTGCAAAAATATCACATCCCAAGTCATCTCCAAAGACACGGCATTGCTGCATCAAATATGCCTGTAAAAGGTATTATTAGCTCTCCTTAGTTTTAGATTCCTATTTGATATCACATATCTGCCAATCTATAGCATGTCTATGGCAATAATTTAGGATTTAGTTCCACGGATTCAGTGACATCAACTCATATCTATCGCTTGTTCTCATAGTAGAATCACACCTCACATATTCTATTTTGAATCATGTGAATTCCTAATGGAAACACTCTTTATTTTGTCCATCAACTCAGCAACTCAATTTGTCACGGAATGGAATAAAGAAAATTATTAATACTCAAAGAGAAAATGTTCTTATTTTCATAAAAAGAGCAGTGGCTCGGTGGTTAGCATGTTGACAAGGACTCGTGACCTGAAGTTTACTGGTTTTAATCCTGCAATCGGATTGGCCTGGTCAGCTGCCTTTCTATATCTCTGGGCCAGGCACTTTTCTCTGCTTGCTTCGGTGCGATATAACCTTCATGTCCAACACACACACACACACAAACACATACACACACACCAACATTTTTTGAGATCACTTTGCATGATCTAATTAAAGTAAACTCAGCGAAGTGTCAACCACTTTGATAGCAAGGTAGATTTTTTAGGCAACTGTAACTAACGAAATTTTGAGCCAAGCTTATAAGTTTACGTTTGTTTGACTGAAATATGTGGTTGTTAGAGAATCTGATAATTGATAACTTAGCTGGATAATTAGCAGAGCTTCACTTTAAATGAGCGAGAAATAAATCTTGACTGGAAACACTGAACAGTTTCCATTCTAGAGCTAACCTCTGTTGCGCGTCTTTTTCCTGGAAATAATTAATTGTTTCAGCTCTTTGATTTCTACACAGTTTATAAAATTATTTGGTACTTGGACAATTACAACAGTGTCATATAATAATTTTGCAGAATTGATCATGCAAACTGCATGAAACTTTAGGTTCCATAATCAGGATTGACCATTTCATTAAATGGGTGACACAGAAACACATAAAGAGAGAATTTGAAAGTATTTTTTTTAAAAAGCCATTACATTTGCAGTGATACACTCTTTGCCTGAGAAGATAATGCTTTACTCCCAGACTCGAGTGGAAAATAGTCCCCTGAATATCATAAATCAAGTAATCTGGAAACAAAGTAAAACTAGCCTTAGCGCTTAGGGATCTATGGGTCCCTTTTTGAAAGGCAAACACGAAGTAAAATATAAAAGACAGCGAAGAAACAAAATGAAAACAGTAAATGGTACATGAAACTAAGTTTTTACTTATATTTACAAAACAAATTCTTTGATGGAAGAGAAGAATAAAATACTCCTTCGCAACATTCTCTAGACAAGTTGGCACTGTTATGGTGTTTTTTTATTTTTCAATCAATATATCTGTTTGCCTTTCATGTTTTGGTATTTAATATTTAACGAATATTTTTGGAAGACGGTATAACATTTTGCTTTTTGAAACGACCCAGGAGATTAATATCAATGAATTTTACGTGGCAAATCCTTGATTGATTTCTTTTGATTTAGAAGAATAAATATGTGTTTAATTTCCTTTTATATATATATATTTACAACTTCAGTGGTAGTTATTTAATACACCTCCTTCAAAATGGATGTTAATAATCTTAAATAGTTTTAAGACACGGTTTTGTTGACAAGACTTTTTTTCAATGTAAGTGAAGACGATTTTCGATGTGATTCTTCTCTGATACAAATCTTGAGTTGCAATTTATTGACCTCATCTACCATTGATCAAAAAGAGATATTTAGCTTACGGATTTTCTCGTCATAGTTTTGGTCTCGTAAAGTTCGGACCTGTCATGTTAAATACAACTTTCTAAAGTTTCCAAGGAGCTTCATTGAAATTACTACATGCGACTTTTAAGCTTAAAAATACGCAATAGCAATTAAATATGCGGAAATACAACGAGGTATGACTGAAAATAGAAATGATATACATATTTGAAGCTACATATAGTATTATTTGCTTCTTGAGCTGTAACAGTCTATCTAAGTACAATATATCCAAGTGTACCGTTTAGTTTTAAAACAGAGATTTCCCTGTTAAAGCTTGTTGTTAGTAAAATAAGAAGAACAACGTTATTACTTAAAGGATAATTACCAATCCTCAAAAAGGTACCATTGTCATTTTTAAATCCAGTGTAAAAAAATGTTACAATAGCTTCAGGGTGTGGGGTGGAGGTAGTTACACTGTTATTAGTTCAATTGAACATTACGCTTATTGTGTTCATGTATTTACATTTAAGGTCACTTCAGTCTAACATTAAGCAATCTCTTCTTTTGTATGTTCATCCTTCCTTGTAATCTATCTATGTATATATCTAGTGCAATTTGTGTATATAGGTCATTAAATTGTAAAATGGAATAAATGGTACAACTTACTATATATATATATATATATATATATATATATATATATATATATATATATATATATATATATATATTGATAAATGTTAACTGATATCCAGTTTTTGCATCAAGTTTCCTATCTGCTCGCTAGCATAACTTTAGGCTACCTACATACTATCTCTCATATATCTTTCCTTCTTAACTATTTCCTCTGTCTCTGTGTCTTTTCTATTTTGATTTAAGTGTCTATATCGTTTTAGTGTTTACTAATCTACAAATCGTTTTCAAATTAGATCCATTTCTATAGAATTCAAACGTCATGAGGCAAAAATACAATCGTCACACATTACAAAAAAACAACCTTCTCTACAAGCTGCAGCTCGATTTTCAAGTCTTGCTGATGTCGTTTCCTTTATTATGAGCAAACACATTCCACTTAGGATTCACAAAATAACTTCGTTTTACTTTGTATGCTGACTTTTAGTCATTACTCTTATCATGTCTGGTCTAAACCTACAAAAATAAAGTGGAAATGGAACATGCAATTAGATGTATATAGTATCTGAGACTATACGCAGCTGGAAGCTCTTATGTTGTAGAACTAATGATCTAATGTAAATAAGATTTATAGAATACAAATAAATAAAATAAATAAAATACAAAGTCATCATCTTTTGAGATCACTTATGTTCCACCAGTCAAGAGCAATCATAAAAAGAATATAGGTAGGTTGAATATCCAGTTAATATTCTGTAACAAGAGTCTGGATACAATATACGAATTATAAGTAGCATTATTCTGTCTCACATAGTTTGAGTGGAATTGCTTAAATGTCGTCATGTACAAAAACGGATTAAAATTATCATATTGATTGAATGTATGTTGACATTGTTTACAGTATGTATGTACAACATATACTTACACATTATAATTTGGTGGAGACTGTGTCTACTTCTCCTAGAACACGAGGCACCGTATTTACAACTCCATTTCGCTCCGACATGGGTACTCCATTGACTGTTTGGTGAAATATACGTGGAAACCATGACGGTTCTGATGCAATCTTCTTTATGTCTATGGTTTCCGCCAAGAACTCCGCCAGTATTTTAATTGTTGTATCTGGAGCTATGGTTAAGGCTATCGGGACTCTGCATTTGAATATTTCCGAGATAATGTTTATGAAATGAATTGCCGATAGTGAATCTATGCCGCCATCTGAAAGCACTGTCTCCGGCTGTAGATTGGATAAGTCTGTGTTTGAAACTTTTGCTACCACCAGAGCCACAAAATCTGTAAGAATCTTTAGTTTAGCTGGCTGTTCCGCTTTCCAAAAATCTCGCCAATTTATGGGTGGAAATTGATTCATCTCTGTCCTTTTCTCAGAGGTTTTCAGATTTTTGCTTCTTAAAATATGTTCAATCTTGAATGCCAGTTTATTCGCACCCGGTTTCTCATGGTCGAGGGCAATAAGATCCCAATCTAACTTTGTGTATACTACATGTGGAAGATCCTGCATTAGAGCATGAATAAAGCATTCCCTTATCTGATCTTCATCAAGACGTAGGTAACCTTTGGTTTCAAAATTCTTTGCGAACTGATCTCCAGCTGCCATCCCGACAGCTAGTCCACCCCAGGCAATGCTCTGTCCAGGAAGACCTTTCTTACGTCTGTAGATAGCCAATGCATCCAGAAAGGTATTTGCCGCGCCATAGTTGCTATCACCACCTGCTCCAAATACCCCTGCTATTGATGAATGTACTACAAAGTAGTTCAAAGGAAGAGTCATAGACAGACGATGAAGGTTCCATGACCCAGCGACTTTTGAAAGCATAACTGAATCAAAATTCTGGCTTTTCATACGCAGAAATAAAGTGCTGTCAATGACACCAGCTCCTTGAAATATTCCTCTGACGGCATGCCTAGGAAATTGAGCATTCAGTTCACTAATGGCTTGGCTTAAAGATTTCATGTCTGATACATCAGCTTTGAGACAGATAATTGCACAACCAGTGCTTTGCTCAATCTGCCTTATCGAACTGTCCCTTTGAGTCAAATTTCCTCGTCTTGAGAAAGTTGCAATCACACCTGCGCCCATCTCCGCAATAAGTTTCAAAAGAACCCATCCAAGTCCAGTCATTCCACCCACAAGTATGTAAGAAGACATTTTGTCAAATAGTTGTGACTTCTCCAATTCTAATTTCAGCACGCTTTTTCCTGAATTTGACTTCAAATCAATAACTGGATATTGCGATGGATAATCCAAGTCACCTTCTATTGTTTGATACGTTTTGATTTCATGAAGCCACGTTATCACTTTGGGGAAAAGGCGACGGATATTTGCTTCACTGAAAATTTCTTTTCCTCTCAGACAGATACATTTCGTATTGGTTTCTAGCTCTATGATATCTTGGACATTCTGACGCAAGTGGTTCCTCATGAAAATCAGCTGTCGGCAGTGTTGTAGGTATGAAAGAAAGGACTGCTCTTGCTCCGGTTCCAGAGGCGTCAGTAGAACAGCAGTCGTTGATCTGTTGTGAGTAATGTTATCTACCCCTAAATGCCCTAGATACATAATGTCCACATTGCGCCCGTTACTTCTAACACAATCCAACATATATGTATTTTTCATATTAATATGGGTAATAAACGCCAAAATTTTATGATGTTTGGGAAGAAGTTGAAGAAGTGTCCACGCTTGAATTGAAAGGGCGAGCTTGCCAGGAAAATAATTCGGTATGTCGTCTCTCCTTATAACGCAAGATATCGGGACCGTCACAACCGATCCTATTTCCATCGGGTAACAGACGACCACTTTTGTCTTGCATGGATAATCCTCGTTATCTGAAAGAATCTCTGACTGACATCGACGAACTAATTTTCCAATGAATGACGACTTTCGTATGTCAGCATATTGTATGTATCCAGTGACCTCTAGCGATACAACCTGATGCCTCCCGTTGTTGAGTATGTCCATGTTTGAGCCGTTTATGCCCGTAAAAGATGACTGTTGATCATGCGTGTCTTTAAGATAAACTGTTTCTACCTCTACCTTGATCCATCCAGATTTAGTTTGCTCTGGGCATGTATGGTTAGGAATGAGATAAAGATCCAGAAAGGGATACAGGGTTCGTGTTTTTAGCAGAACCTGATCAAATGATCTATAAACAGTTGTCCTCGTCCTGCTCTCTTTTTCTGTGGTACGCGCGCACTGAAACTGAGGTACAAAAATATTCATTTTATCTAGGATCATCTCTGAAGGAAAGGTCCTGAGGGAATCTGTTGATTGGGACAATATACTCTGCACAAGTGTTACATTTTCTTTCCAGGAGACTATATCAAGCAGATATACATTCAGGTATATCATTTCTCTAAGAAAACATCTCACCAATCCCCAGATTTCGGACCCAACAATGTTAATAGGGCTTTTCTCTGATTGTACAAGTCCTTGTGTATTTTCTGTGATGACAAAGATTGGTGGTTGTTGTGGAAGATCTTTTACGATCTTGATTATTTCTATAAAGATAAGACAGTTTTTTTTCACCTCTGCCATTATGTCTAGTCCATCTTGCGCTTCAGCATCAAAACTGAAAGACTCAGGCGTGAAGATGACTCTTGAAATTTGATCCATTCCTCCCCACCTTGCATTGGTTGCTTTCAGAACAATATCAGAAAAATTGTCGTCGATCGATTTTACCTGGATCGATAAAGTGTTTGCATGGTCTGAAAAGATGTTGACACTGGTCGTCTTGTCACCTTGTACCAACATAATATTGTCCAGTCTGTTAGTGATGACAGCGTTCGGGTTTTGATACAGTTTTGTTGTTGCAACATACTTGAGTTCACGCGGTGTGAATATGTCCGGTAACTTGCCAAAGACTGTTAAGTTTCTCACCTCAACCAACGGGTAGCCATCTATATCAAGAAGGTAGATATTGGCATGAATCTCAATTAGAAATTCCTTAATAATGGTGTCTGTTATGCGTAAGTATGAAAAGAGGACACGATCACGTGGAGACTTCATTATCCTCAAGCTACCAATGCCTACTGGAAAAACTTGTATGATTTCAGATTTTGTAAAGTCTTTCTGGTTCAAAGCAAGCACACTTGTTTGCAGCATTCCATCTAGGATGACTGGGTGAATGTGAGTTTTAGCCAATGTTGACATAATGCTCTGAGGAACTTTAAGTTTCGCTAAAACTTCTCCAGATTTCACCCAGCACTCATCCAACAATGAAAAACTATCTCCATATGTGAATCCAAGTTCTCTTAATTTTGTGTAACTATCTTCCTTGGAAATACGCAGAGTAAATTTGGATTTTATATCGGAAATATCCAAACATTTGTAACATCTCTCAGAACCAAGTCGTATATGTCCCAAGGTTCGTACACTACCTTGACTTTTCGCTTCAAAACTGTAACAAAGGTCTCCCTCGGGATGTGTTGTTTGTTCAACTGAGATAACAATTTCTTTTGTAGCCGATGGATTCACTGGAAGAGCTTTGAGGAACTCCAATTCCACTTCTAAATCCTGCAGGGGTTTATCAAAGTGACATATGCCTACTTCAAATCCAATATCAGCGTACAGGGCTCCTGGAACTATAGATTTGCCCCTTACAAAATGTTCTAAAACAAATGAAACTTCTTGCCCATCAAGCTTTATTTTGTATTGGTGGTTCTTGCTGTCCAGTTGCTTTTGTTGTTTTATGTACAGGTGAGAAACCTCGCTTTTGTTAGAGGTAACAACCATGAAGCCATTCGGAGGAATCGCATCTTTCCCTGCAAACTGGTATTGTGGAATATCTGTGAGGTTGTTTGTCCTTTGAACGACCCTTTCCCATTGGGGATTAAGTCCAATCTGGAAAAGCTCCACGAGGGTTTGTCTCCAAGATATCGTGTCATCTCCAGCCTTCATCGATGGAAGACACAATGTCTGGTTCTGAGGTAATATATTTTTCATATGAGGTGCCAAAACTGGACTGGGCCCAATTTCTATAAATACTGTTTTGCCGTTCTCATCTGCTGATGTTTTTATAGCCTCGTAAAACTTTACTGTTGACCTGATATTCCTTCCCCAATAAACTGCCTTGGTGAAATCTTCATTCTCAACATAATTCCCGGTAACGGTCGACACAATAGGTATTTTTGGCCTACATCCGTCAATCTTTGACAGCGACTTTATGAGGTTGTCTTTCGCGTCATTTACATGACAGCTATGATATGCGCAAGAGGTTAGCAACTCTTTCACCTGGACATTTGTTTCAGTTCCATGAAGACGAACCACTTCGTTTTTAATGGACATTATTCCTTCTATATCCCCTGATATTGTAGCTGACACTGGACTGTTGTGTACGGCAATGGATACATTATTAGCCTGGCACATATTTTCTACACAGGAAATATCTAACCCACTGATAACCATCATTCTCCCGCCAGTTGCATTCAAAAGGTGAAGTGATCGTTTGTAGACGATCTCTACAGCAGTCTCTAGACTGATCGCCCCACTAGCGTAGGATGCTGCAACCTCTCCTACGGACTGGCCGACAATGCAGTCTGGTAGGATACCCAGAGATTTCCACATTTCAAAAAGACATACTTGGCAAGTAAAAATTGAGATATGACTGATCAATGGGTTGGTAATTATTTCATTACTTATCATCTTTTCCACAATTGACCAGCCAGTGTGGACTTTCAAAAGTCTGTCGACCTCATAAAGGGTGGATGCAAAGAATCCTTTCTTTGAAAGCTTCGAGCACATTCCTTGCCACACGGTACCGACACCACAAAAAACAAATACAATCTTCTTTTTCAATTTCTTGTCTGAGGCTTCATTCCACGTGGCTTGGAAGCTTTTACATTTTGTTGCCAGCTCATTTTGGTCTTTTGCAACAAATCCCGCTCTTACTGAAAAGTGCTCTCGTTTGCAAACGGATGTAAAGGAAAGTTCATGTAGGTTATAGCTTACTGTATCTAATCTCTCGAGGATTTTGCTTACATTGTGATGTAATCCTTTTAAGCTGGTACTTGATAACACAATGATGACGGGTTCAATATTTATTACAAGTGAACTTTCGTCTCTTTGTGACTGTCCGATGTACTCAGAAACAATTGCATGAGCATTTGTTCCACCAAAGCCAAAATTATTTACACATGCCAGTTTTGGTCTACCGTCCAGCGATGGCCATGCCACGGGTTCTGTTGGAACAATCAGCCCGTTCTTCACCAAACTGTTTTTGTTATTGAGACCTTCCTCTTTAACGTGCAATGATGGAACAATAATTTCATTTCTCATCATAAGAATAATCTTAATCAACCCGGCAACGCCTGAAGCTGACTCTAAATGTCCGATATTTGACTTAACAGAACCGATGTATTTTATGCTTGATGAAGAATTTTCCTTAAAAAATGTTCCTAATGAATTAGCCTCCACTGGATCTCCAACAGGTGTGCCTGTTCCTGTAAGACAACCATCATGCACGTTCAAATTTCATTGCTAAAGTTTCCGATGTGCTTACAAACATTTTCCTAACGAAGATGTGAGAATCTTGTTCAACAGTCCAAGTAACAATAAAGTACTTGATACAAAGAAGTTTACATTTTTCCTTTCTACTAAACGGCGACAGATATTGCAACCAGGTGCGTTCTAAACATTTACACTGTTTTAACTATGATTTGGTAACTAAGAGACTTAAACGTAAGCCAAGACCGTTTGTTAAATATTCATTATTATTATTGCAAGCGAAATTAAAATTACAGTCTTACTAAATTTTTCTGTTTATAAAGCATACTAACCCATCGAAACCTGCAAAACGTCATTGTAAACATGCCCAAACGCCAATTGCACAATTAAGTTAAATAGCAAAATAATTGAAAAAGGTTAGCTACATATGCAATAAGCAACCCTTCCAAATTGTATATGAATAGCTCCAGCAAATTCGGATTCAATATCTTGACAATTTGATCACAACTAGAGCCTAAATCCAAATGAATAAAGTCTACTTAGATCATCAATATGTGCACATAACAAACTTGTCAAATTGTATTGACTCGTGTTAAGTGGTTTCTGCATGAATTAAGTCTAAAAGCAAAAACCTAAGTTTGAAAAACGATAACATAGCAAAAATTCTAATCCTATCATCTGCATATGGATCTAAATATGCTTATGAAATGCAACGACATTGGACAAGCTGTTTTTATGGAATCGTGTTAAGATAGTTTACGTTGCAAAAGTCTAAGTCGTAAACTCTCCTTCCCCCCCCCCCTTAAAACAATGAAAACACCGCTCTGATAGCATAAACATTATAATCAGGTTATTTATATAATGCATATAAAAAAATTTATAATTGCATTGGTATACCTCAAGTGGTTTCTGTCTAATAACATATACATGGAAATGTGACGCAAATAGGTGCAGAGGGGTAATAACTAAACATTATAATCCTTTCTTTCATAGCAGTGCGGCATGAAATTCTGACACAGCGCGAAACAACCCTAATTACTTAAAACATACTCTTCTTTATATATATAATACTTTATCAGCATATCGTGCAAACTATGCAATTATTTCTGAAAGATGATTGTTAAGTTTTCCTGCAAAATTAAAAAGCAATAGATAGTAAGAAGAAAATTAAAACTATAAAAAAATAAAGCTGAGAGAATGAAAGTCATCTACTCGAACTATACATAGTTCATCAGTAATTCGCGATGCAAACTGGACATCACTTTCATTGCGCTGATTGCAAAGACTATTTTTATCATATGTAAGCTCAAATATGGAGAATTTTGCTTAAACTTATTCTTCAATATCTGATTCAAGAAAAAAGTCCTAAAACAGTTGTTCTTTTAAAATCTTATTAGTAATTAGTAATTAATGGCTCCAGAAGTGTTATCCTGATTTAAGTTGTTCTTTGCCTGCTCGTGATAAGACTCGCCAAAGTAGATATTATTATGTAAGGTATTTGCGATAGATTTGAGATGAAGACTCATCTGGAAGGAAATTTATGAAATCGTTATGACAGATACCGTGCAATCATAGATAGCTAAAGATGAGAATACCATTGTTAGGAAGAATAGCGTCGGTGCTTGCCAATTCAGTGTATTAGTGCAAACCAAAAATATCTCAATTTGTATCCATCTTTGCTAATAACTTATGTTTCTTTCAAAATCTTTCGTCATGCTCTATTTGATATCTCACGCTATTATCTTTGTAATCCTTTTTTATTTACTCTTTGGAAGGAGTCGATTCAAAACAAAATAACGTCAAAATAAAAAATGAATGTACACGAGATAATCATTAAACTGAAAGTGGAAATCAAAAAGGTTTCTTACCGTGTGCTTCGATAACTTGTACAGAAGATGCACAGACTTTGTATTCTCGGTAAACGCGCCGAAGAAGTGCGAGCTGCTGCTCTCCTGATGGAGCTGTCATAGGTGTTGCCATATGTCCATCTTGATTGATACCAGTTCCTATTAGTCCCCATATAATGTTTCCATCTCTTATCGCCTAACGAGAAAATATCAAAATTTACAACACCAAGTAAAACACAAAACCTCATTCCTACCAAGGACACGGGCATAAAGTTAGACATGCCATAATAAGAAAACAAAAGAGTCGTTATCTAAGCGAGCAGTATTTAAATTGATTTTGCTCTCGCCTTTGTTTACTTTGTTTAGTATACAAACATAATAAATGCTTTAATATTTACTTATTTTATGTACAGGTGATAAATCTCGCTTTTCATATATCGTTGCTTATTATTCTTTTCTGCGGATGTTATGGTTTTATTTTCTAAACCTGCAGAATGACTACATAATAGTCAAGATCAATGTTCTAAAAGTGGGGATTGAAAGTAGATGTAGATAAAACACAAATTATCTATTTTAGGCAAGACAAACCTTGGTTGACTTTCGAGAGTAGTATTATGGTGGAAATGCAATAGAAATTGTCTAAAGATTTAAGCTTTGTTTTTACAAGGAATGTCAAATTCTCTAACTATCACCATACTCTTGCAGATAAGGACTAAATTCAGTTAAAATTCTAGTGTCGAATTTGAAAGCAAATTATTTGAAAAGAAAAATTGTATAGACCTGCTTTATACATATATGTGCCCGAGTTTATCATATGCCTGTCAAGTGTTGGGGTTTAAGATAACAGATGTTATCGAACGTATGTATTTAAATTGTATAAAATATATTTTAGATATAAAAGCTATTACTTGTAATTTCACCAGTTTTATTAAACGTTATTGTTTGTCACTAAAATTTTAAAAATTGAGATAATAATTAAATATTTTAAACTTTTAGTACTAATATTTCAATATTTTAAAATATTTGTTTAAAATTTCAAGTAACTGAATGTGACACTGGCAATTGTTTACAAGCTGTGGTATGAGCAGTCACTTTGCAGCAGTAATTAGGTTGTTTTAATGTGAACGTTGTTTGTGCATGTACCATTTTCCTGTTGTGAAGAATTTTACAGATTCATTAATATGCCTGTTAATTTGTTCAAAGAACAGAGCGAAGGATGTATATAAAGCAATCTGAAAGAAAAGAATTGAAAAATCATCTAGGTTACCATTTTACAAAAGTTTTACAAATAATTTTGGATCTGAAAAATTATTTTTAACATTTGATAAAATGGAAACGTAATGCAGCAGAGACGACGTTAAAGGTCTCTTCCAACTCATTCAGCGTAGAGACCTGATGATTTGGCAATGCTCATATGACTCGTATGCCTTATTTGTGGAGAAAGTTAAACGGAAGGTGAATATAATCTTTTATGTTGTCAGAAATATATGACATTGCGCAAATCATTAATTGATAAATATTTATGAAAATATCCAACATATAAGTTGAAATGTGCAAAAATTTAAATAAGCAAAGGAAAATCCATTCGTAATTTATGGAAATATTTTCATATGGCATTTGACATCAAAACACTTCCTCTTTCAACACAGCCAAACCCATGATATCTCTCAAACTAGTCTCCCCGATATTTGATATATTTATGAATGACTCTTAGTTTGTATGTTTTCTTTTTTGTGGTAATTTTGTCTCTCTTATTATCTAGTTTATAATTTATAACTTTCGTGTCCATAATTATACATAATTCCCTATAAGAATGAGGAATACAAATTTGAATCTGTAATTAAGAAAATGAGGAAAGAAAAAAAATGATTATATTGCACTCTCTCTCTCTCTCTCTCTCTGATTAGAAATATATGTGAAAATGAGTAAAATATTCTGTTCCTTTCTTATTGTAGAGCACAAATAGAGATCAGGTTATCAGTAGTGAAAAGAAGCAAACTTATCAAATACGCTACATATTTTTCGTACCTCTGACATATATTAAAATACAATCAATTTCAACCTTTCGAAAGCAGACTTCTCTCCAAAACTGATTTTGAAACTTCCATAGAAAACGTGTTGTTTATAGCTCCTAGCTATTTTAAAATTATTGACTTACTACAAATGTCAATCCAGATTGTCCAGATAGGCTTGCTCATCTTCCGTGGAAACAATGGTGTTTCAGATTATATCATAGTATCGTTTATACATTCTCCCCCCCCCCCCCTCAACCCGCAAAAAAACCCAACAAAAAACAAAAAAACGTTTTCATACTTGTTTTGGTTTTAATTTGATACCATTAGATAATTATCAGTTCAAAAAGTTTAAAGTCCGGCACAATAATTGCATAAATGACATAATAGTGACTCTGTGTTCTATGTTTTGGTCTGCCGTCCCTCCAGTAGCAATATTATAGGAAGGCTGTTTATATTTGCATCTGCTCCCCTGACTGTTTTGTCAGTTAGTTCAAACTGCTTTGGAAATCACCCTAATTTGTTTATAGACTAAACAATCTGCATGGTAATGCCCCCAACAAACACACACACGATTTCCCCTTTTATTCTTTACTGCAGTGTGCATTTTGCAAAATATTTGTCATTAATCTTCAGAATGACAGCAGCATAGTCATGACATTATATCAGCTTACTATTGTATGCATGGAAACACATATTTAAGCAACAGGAAATTAAACTAAAAAGTCAAAATTGCTCACAAGACTTGCAACTCGAGTCACATCACTCTTATATTCGGCATTTTTTAAGAGCAATTTCGGAAACTCACATAATAATTCCACTATATTCTGCACATGCCGTATTCCTTGCTCTATTCTTGTCTCAATCTTTTTGTCTTAAATTTGCATATTATCAATTCTACACATCACTCAGACGCCATGTGGACTGATGGCGAAAAAATGCTTATAGCACGGACCCTGAATTGTGTCTTCAGAAAAGGGAGAGAAGCAAAGGACTACTTTGCAAGTCCCGTAAAGATGTTTGATGAAGCATTTGCACCCACTTCGTTCTTTTAATACGTCATTTTTAGAAAAAGAAATTAAAGTTTATAATTTATTATTAGTGTAAGATAACATTGAAAATTCCTTTTTCGAGTATCTATATTTGCACCCAATGCCTCTTTAACTGTGTCTAGTTCGTTATTACACTTAATACGACGCATTGAGATTTTTTTTTGTTTTTTAAATCACAAAATATCTAGAGAATACGAAACTGAAATCAAACTCATAATAAAGCTTACATCTTGGGTATGTTTCAGAATAACTACTCCACAGCCTTCTCCTCTCGTGTAACCATCTGCCTTAGACGAAAACGAATGGCACTGCCCACTGGGTGACATCATTCTTGCATTTGCCAAGGACACAAACACTCTTGGATCAAGGAGAAGGTTCACTCCGCCGCAGATTGCCATTTTGCATTCCCCTATTACACAAAATGTTTATATGTTGATACAGACAATGATACCTTATCGTAAGATATATGTGATTATTTTCTGATAGAACAAAAATGCAAACACTGGATTATGATGAATATATTATTTCCTTCACGGTCCTAGCGAACTACATTTTATTTGTATTCACATATCTTCCAAATAGAGCACTAAACTGAAGAATATTAAACGGTGATCTAGGTAAATAATATGAAAAAAGACTATGTTCAGTCTGATGAAATAAGAGAGAATGATGACTTTATTGCCTTGTGAAGGTTTATAATTTTATTGCCTTGTGAAGGTTTATAATTTTTAAATATATTTGTGTAAAGCACATCATGAGTTCTTTCTTACTTTTTTAGACTCAGTATACTGGAACATTGTTTCACTGAAATGGCTATGATTGGGACTGAGGATTAAGGTGATAGGAATTGTAATTTGGACAGACAAAGACATACAGAGATGGAGAGGGGGAGAGAGATAAGCTTGAACTGTCAATGTTTCGCACACGCACACACACACACACACACACACACACACATATATATATATATATATATATATATATATATATATATATATATATATATATATATATGTATATATGTATATGAGACGCAAATCAAGATTTTGGAATTTTGTACATTTCTAATATAACATTCTTTTCTTATTTTAATATTGTTCATTTCACGCATACATCATGAATATTAACATAGATACAATAGTTTGATTGTTTGAAAACACAATGAAACAACTATGATGTTAGAAATTACTACACATGTCATATGGTTTCCACGATAACGTAATTTTGTGCAAATGGACGCTTTGTTATATATAATTCAAAATTATATACCTATAATTAACAGAGTTTAACGCTCTTTTCCGTAGACCTCAAATTGTCTATTTTGTACAAGATCATATGAAATCATTGTTAAAATTTTTTTTTAAAGAATGACACCGATATGTATTCAACCAGGTTAGAGAGGGTTGATTTGCTTCAAGCTGATATGAAACCAATGCCTTTTTTGCATATGAGAGCATCGCTTATGTTGACCAGGGCGTTGGTGCATGAGCACTACGCGTTAGGTGCCGTTACTTGTGGCACTTGTTCGATTCCTGCTTTGGACGAATCCTAACTCTCTAAACTCTTTAACTCCCTTGATTATATCCGTGTTATATATATATATATATATATATATACACACACGAAAAAATAATATTATCATATTCGTATTTTAAAATTCTGTTAATATTATCAAGCATTCTCTTGTAGGATCCAGCGACAGCACGTTCCGCTCAGTTTGGTGTATATTTGTAATTCCCTATAATAACCTCTATATACCTTGCTTTCGGTCGTAGGAATCATGAGTGACTGTATTTAGATGACAATTAATCACTGGGTCGAGATACGAGTGTGTCTGCTACGGACAAATGCCTATACCAGCGACTTTGTAGCATCATTTTATGGTGATGTGTGTATGGTCGAGATGGTATAGGGGTTGGTGCTTGTAGGCAAAGCGATGGGTGTCGTTATCCGCGAATCCGGGTTCGAATCTCCACATAGTAAGAATTTTAACAAAATCTCTAACCTGTATGATAATATTATTTATTCGTATTTATAAATTCGGTTAATGTCATCAAAGCATTTTCCTGTATGATCCAGAGACAGCACTTTCCGCTCTGTTTAGTGTATATTTGTAATTCTCTCTGTCTCTGTCTGTCTGTCTCTATATGTATATATATATATATATATATATATATATATATATATATATATATATATATATATATACATTCATAGATATATATTATATTCATCAGAAAAATATATAATTATAAGGATAGATGAGGATGATATATTTAAAAAGAGAATATAATCACTACATTCACAGCAACAGGATCTATTTCTTCTCGTCGCAATACGGATCTGAACTGATTGGAAACTGTTTGAAAAATACGGTGGGCAATGCAGGATGAGAGAGAATAGTAAGATAAGTTTGAAGGCTACAACAATTTCGTATCTGGAACACTTTTTGCTCGTACCTATGATATATTTAGAACTTAACGAGTTTTATCTGAAAAAACCCACAGAATGATTTAAAAGCAATGCAAAATATACGTTGATGGTATAATAAAACGAGCAACTTTATTTTAAGAAATGAAATAGTATTAGCCTTGGACATAACATAACGAAATGTTTAAGTTTACATCGAGATAGGACTAATTAATGTGTATCAGATAAATTGTATACAAACGGGTAATATTTTCACTTACCTGCTCTCAGTGACAGGGAACCTTGGTGTATGGCCACAAGACTCGAAGAGCAAGCGGTATCTATAGTCATTGAGGGGCCAAATAAGTTATAAATGTAGGACACTCGTGCACTTATGATGCTAAGGCTAAGCCCAGTGACCATGTAACTACTGTCTTCATTATCTGCGTTTTCTAAAATTGCAGATTTGAAGTCGTCGTTCATTGCCCCTACAACATGAAACAAAACAGAAATAAATTGGTAATCCAGCAACGTCACAAGTCTTTTTTTCTATAAACCTCTGTGTAATTCAAATATTTGCCTTTCTTTGACTCGACGCAGAAAAGGATATATTTTAACCATACAATTAATGTAGTGCGTTTAAGTTTTGGGACCAAACGATGACGACGGTCCTAAAATATATTATTCGTGTTTCGGAGAAAAGTTATATTGTGACATGTTTAACATCTATTTTAAGGATCAGCATTTGATTTAACATCGACCATGTTATGTTTGTCCAGTTTAGACTGAAATTTAGAAAACAATCCTGAAACAATACGCAGGACCTAACATACAGTCTTCTTTATAATTTGTTAAGTCAACAGCCTTTAAACCACCGAATACTTCGTAAGGAAATTTTACAGTCATAACAAAGCGCTGGTTTTGTGCAGAACATTACAGGCAGTGTCATTTGCTTGAATACTTTTCTAAAAATGATGTACAGACTTATTTGTAAGAATTCAGATATGCATCAATTCTGCACTTGATATTACGGATTTGGTCAACAGCTCTGGCGTCTACATCTATTGGTTTACCTCTATTGTAATGCTTAAGCAATACAAGAATGATTCGAGCATAATACTTGCATCTTGAGACTTTTGACTATCGCTAATTATTATTGGTAGAAATTTGTACGTATGTATTTTAAGATTTAGCATATTTAAGTTGTCTAATTAGTATTACCAATATACACCCCCGTGTTGGTTCCACTGAGCTCGTGTCTTGTGATTCCCGCATCTTCCAGTGCCATGTGTACACAGTCTAGTACAAAACGCTGCTGGGGATCGACCCATTTAGCTTCCTCGTCCGGTATTCCAAAAACCTTATTGTCCCACTGTGAGAATCTGTATTAGACATTTAAAAGCAATCAATGCAAAACTGACGATATGAATCTTGCGTAAATCACTTACAGTATTTGTAAACGGCACTCTAGCACCAGACTCTACTGAAAGGCAATCACCAATATGTCATACGAATTTGCTAAGGCATGCTTTTATAAACATTAAAAATGTGCATTTTCAATATTAATAACAGGGCTGAGATAAATACTCCGCACACAAACCTAGACTATCAACGATGAACTTAGTATATATCTGAAAGTTGTCCAAAGGTAATGGTTTTATTTAAGATTTGTTGAAGGAAAAAATGAACATATATAAACAACGGTTCG
Organism: Margaritifera margaritifera; assembly: GCA_029931535.1. Lineage (NCBI taxonomy): Eukaryota > Metazoa > Mollusca > Bivalvia > Unionida > Margaritiferidae > Margaritifera > Margaritifera margaritifera. The sequence goes on from JAQPZY010001529.1 coordinate 2,288,879, forward strand.
TTGTTATTATACTATGCAGTTCCGTTATAAATGGTCTAATCTCGAAGTGAAGATTAGGAGTAATAAGACCTTCGATGAACATAACTCATACATGTCAAATTAATGGGACAAACATGGTTGGCTAAATCGTTATTGGATGTTAAAAAACAAAAGCCGATTTACTATCTTTGCCGCCGTAAATTGTATAAACATTATTGCATATTTAATATGTGAGTGTTATAGCAGAAGCTTATACAATGACATGTTTATTAAGGTATTTACATTGCGTTAAATTGGCAAATATATTCAACATCACTATGTTGACCAAACAAACATACAATCACTGACATAACAGTCCAAAAAGAGCATATTTCCCCCCAAAATCCTTCTATTAGTATCCAAAAAATTCAGCTTCTCAAAATATCATCCTTTTTAACAACATCTCCATCAATATACCTATAGGTGGTACAGTTCAGCATCGCGAATGATATCGACGTCTGTAGCTCAGTGAATGATTACGCGACCATCTTGAAATGCAGATAGAATTACCTTAGTCGTTTCGCGCACGAATTATTACAACACAGTATGGACATACAGCTCAACACTTCTCATTCGATGCATGTTTAAACAAGGTGGTCTGTTTACATGCAAATACTTCGATGCCATCATGACCAATAATACAGGCCTCAGACCAAAATTAGTTCTCCTCGTGGTTGATCAAAATCAGGAAGATATTTCGAAAAAGTAGTACCAGGTTCAGTGGTGTGTTTTACAGCTGACTTATTTTGAAATGTTACAACCTATGTTGGTAATGAAAAGGTAGACTTCAAAGCTTACAAAACAATATAGGCTGTTAAAATTGCCTGCTCTGCAATGAAGACAATGATATACAGAATGTCAACTAATTGTATGTCAGTCAATCACTTTTTGTTACTTTTCTTGAGTCAATCTGCATACCGTCTTAATACACAGAAACGAGCCGGTTAACCCATGATGAAAGGTTCAGGATTTTCATGTACTAAGGTGACTTAGTATGTGCAGAAAGTTAAAAATGTCTATCAGTTATAGTAACAAATGTACAATAATTAATGGTTACACATAACCAAAAAGGAAAATAGTTGTGGCCTGAGGCCTCATGCATAGTCAATTACTTCTAAAGGGGTGATCACCTTTCATATTCGACTACCTGCTGTCAGAATGTGGTTGTCTCCCTTGTGATGTTCGGTAGTTGCATACTTATACATGTGCATAAATAAAGCCAGACGATGTACTTCTCGCAGGTAATTGCTTTTCTTTGATTCGAAATATAGATTTTATTACTCATCGGACAAATCATATCATAAAAAGACATAAAGTAGAAATTTTAAATAGTTTAAAAAAACTAGTTGATGCAGACGATGTTTGTTTACCTGTGGCATGCGACGGCTCCCATAACTGCTCAGACCTATATCAAAAATGGATTCTTACATAACTCCAGGTGCGACACAGCGCTCTGTATATATACAGTTTACTCTTTTTCAGCATGTATCGAATGAGTGGAGTTGTGCTGTATTCCAATACAAATGATATTGAAATTATTTGTGCGCGAGACGAATTCGGTAAGTTTGGCTACATTTCGAGACGCTCACGTGAAAATTCACAGAGCTACAGATGCTGATCTGAATAGATTAGCCAATGGGCAGGCATTGCAATCTTTGAAACATATAGACACCAACCAGTGATTTATGCATCCAAGCTTACAAAGTAACTTTTTACGAGAAATGATAGCAAATTTCTACTACATTTTAAGTTGCTCTTTAAATGTCTTTATGTTGGCAATTGCTCTTTATTTTTCCACAAATAGGAAAATCAAATTGGACTACAAACTGGTTCTGTCTATTAAATTTCAATAACGTTGTCAGTGTTGTCTAGAAAGGTGCTGGTGAGTTCCTATTATATTTTTCCAACTATAATTTTGTTGAAATTGTCTTTGGAACTTTACAGAACAAATCCTAACCCATCGTGTTAGTAATACTGTGAAAATGAAGATAATAATTTTGTTCCTTATAATTCCTGTTACATAATACCAATATTGTTCCAGAAATTAAAATATCCAGAAAAGAAAAGAAAACTTTTTTGTGCAACAAAAATGAACCATTTTTCAAGTTTTACCTAAGCCTTCACAGTAGTCATTGAGAAGTGTCGTCCTCAAACCACTTTTCTCTAAATAATGTCTTCCCGACACATTGTCTAACAGTTTGCTGAGACAACAAACACGTTTTGGAAGTCTACAATATTCACTTTCAAGTTACAATAAAATTCTCCAAGTAGTCTCGTCTAGGAAGTAATGATGATCTTTCACTCAAAATGTTTTCCTCAAATTGGCCTAATTTTTACATTTTTCCCAGACATTTACACCCTTTCCGAAAAAAACAAACAAACATATAAATAAAGGCTAATTAAACATATCCAAAACCATTTACTTAGTATAAAAGGTTTAAGTACAATCAGTCGTCTCCATTTTGTATGAATACTTCAGCTTTAATAATTTTCGTAGATCTTTATTAAACTTTGACCAGAACGAAAAAGTAGACTCTAATTTGGTCTTGACATTAAACACTTATTTAGTCTACTTTATTTAGTAAATTTCTTGAAGTTGGGTAGGTGCAGAAATGATGGCGACATTTGTCACTCACGTCCGCATAGACGGACAGACTGTCGACCTGGGACAATCACTATCTCCATGCGCTTCGTTATTTTGCTGGAATAGCCATCAGATAATATTAGATATATGTGTATTCTTCGTATCAAATTATACGAATATACATCTCGCTAGAGGCTTCTTATTACGACTTCTTTGTTATAAGGTTCCGTCAAATATCCTCCATGATAATTTGCATACGATCATCATCATCAACATTGTTATTATTATTATTATTATTATTATTATTTTCTCCAATATGTTCATTTATCTACAAATTAATGACATTTAACTTTTTCTTTTACATGCATGAAGGCTGCTTAAATTTAAGAATGTTTGAAACATTTACCTGTCAATGAGACCCGCTTTATAGGGATGCTTCTTGTTTGGGTCAATTGGATCAGAGATGAAATATGATTCGAATCCTGTACGGTGTTTCCTTACTTCTGTGATATGATTTTCGCCGTTTAGAAGAAGCTTCCAAAATTCATCTTTGTTAGTTGCTCCCGGAAATCGGCAGCCTATGCCGACAATGGCCACTCTTTTGTCATCATCCATTGCATCCCATCTAAACATACAATTTTAATCCGCTTGTTTGATAAAACTATCTTTTACACACAGCTAACCTACTGCAAGTCCCAAGACACATGAATGTAAACATCATATAGAGTTTTTTTTTAAAAAAGAGGGTAATTTTGTTGTATGGCACAAAATAATGAGACTTAAATGAATAATCACATTAAGACATCAAAGAATAAAATTAGAGGCTCTGGAAGAACTGCATAACTTTCTCCAATTCTTTAAATAAAATTTCAAAATAATTTATAAATTCATTCTCCTTTTCTAGCCTCTCATTGAACTTCTGGAAATATTTCTGAGACATGATTCTTCTATTGTCATATTTATTTCTTGTATTGACTAAATTCGTTTTCATCAGAAAATTTAAACAAAATAATTATGAGCGGTGATGACTCAGTTGGACTATGTCAGGCACAGCTAAAGCGTAAAATCTTACATTCCCCCAAAAGATGCTCTAGATTTATCGATATACATTGATATTAATTTAATTATTTTCAGTGAATCATTTATGTAGCTGAACATTATCTTCTTGGCACATAATGATTTGATAAAAAAGAAGAACAACGTACATGTTTAAGACTAGATTGCAAACACACCTACAGATTAAAAAAATTGTACGAGACATTTATTTAAGAAATGTATGTGGGATTTCTTTTCTTCGTCACCAATAATTAACCAGTATTACTTACCTTCTTGTTTTGTCCTCCTCGCTGGACTTCTCTCTTGAGCTAACGAGCACTGTGATGCATATTTATACAATTAATTAGCCAATGAAATGGTCCGTGTTAAGTGGTACGATTACATGGGCGGAGTCATTTCTTGATGAGCAACAACCCGTTGACCCTTGTATAAATTATAATGTAGAAATAACTACATATTTCATACCTGCTGATATATATATATATATATATATATATATATATATATATATATATATATATATATATATATAAATAATATTTTCTATGTTTCGAGCAAGAGCAAGGTCTTCCTCAGAGGACAATCAATAACATATATAGATACACGCGAACACACACACACACACACACACACACACACACACACACACAGGCACAAACACACACACAGTAACATGCGGAGAACAATACATATTGACATTGCAATACGTTAAAAGAAAACTATCCAGGATAATGAAGAGGTCTAAACTTATATAAATATATATATATATATATATATATATATATATATATATATATATATATATATATATATATATATATATATATTGATTGATTGAATGATGCCTTAAATGCTATTAGCGTCATCTTGATTGCTAACAACATTCAAGGATGAGGCAAATGCTCATTGACTATCATAGCTTGTGTTATAGGAGGGGTTGAAGTAAACATTGCCTAATGATTGACAGTCGCTGATACGGTATTATTTCTGCGGTTTTCATTGCACTGCGGTTCTTTCGATTTTGTCACAGTTACAAGACTCCACACAGACTGACAAACCCAACTGACTAATTCACTACAAAACTATGGCAGTCTGAACGAAACACGGAAAAGGATCTTTTGGAATAAAGGTAAGACCAAATACCTTACACTAACACGCAGTTTAACTGAAGATGGCTGTTTAAATTTTACTTCCTATAATCGAGACATCATTTTAAGCATACAAACAAACAACAGGCATAATGAAACACGCAGACACAGGCCAATACGTAAAAGACACTGACAGAGACGGAGAGAGGTCCAGATCCATCAAATAGCAGCAGCTGCTGTATTCAAATAAATACATGATGATCTATACATACATACATACATACATACATACATACATACATACATACATACATACATACATACATACATACATACATACATACATATAATTACATTCAACTTCATCTTTTTCCTGAATCGTTTAAATTTAATCTTGTTTTCTTGTCATCAGAGGAAACATTTATTTTCTATTCTGTACTTTTCATATTACGTCATTTAAGGAACAGTGTTGTATATTTACAGTAATTTGTGTTGTTGAAATAAAATGCTACATTTGTCTCAGATTGGCACCGTATAACCGTTATGTTTTAACGGTAGTTTCATTTTCATTTTTTGGGGTCTGCATGGGAGACCTCAAGCATTCTAAGTCCAAAACTATTCATTCCCGCTGAAGTTTTGATTTTAGAAAGCCAAGCTACAAAATATTAAATTGTTAATATAATATACAGCCATTAGGTCAAAGAATCGCAAAAGTTAAAAGCCCAAAAATGTACCAGTGTTATTATTTTTGTTTTAAATCAATTTTGAAAGACGGCCTTTAGGCGAAGTATCAAGACGTAAACGCTGTAAAATGAGTCAAAATGAGTCAAAATGTTTGAAATTTTAGTTAGTATTTAAATAATCGTGCAGACAGTTCTTAGCCATGCTTAAAGTTATGTTTTCTTGCAATGAAGCGTTATCTCTTCTTTATCTGCGAAGAAATTGTTTCCATAAAGGTCATAATGCGAAAGTTTTCTATTGATATTTCCTATAAAACGTCACTTTAAGATTAAGTACACAGTATTTTTGGAATTTTTTCGTTTGTTCTTCTTAAAAACTCCTTAACCAATAGATGCTTCATATGGTCACTTTGATTTATACTTTATATACGATTTATCTTTGGTGAACCTTATGTTCAAAAATCATGTACCATTTTTTTTCAATATGTTTCCTTATCAGCATTAAACATTTCACTTTCAGATTTTGTTCCTGTGCTTGAATAATATGTCTCATAAAGTGTCTCTTGATCTTCATGAAATACCTGAAACGTTTCATTACATTTTCACACGAGCAATGTTAATAAGATTTTAAATATGACCAAAACGTACAGAGATTTGTAAGAATACCTGGTATACAGGGCTTAATTTAAAAATATTAAGCGAAATCAAGTATTTTAACAAAGATTCAATGAATATGAAGAAAAACAATTTTAAAGAAAAAATAAATAATCAACACAGGTATGATAAAAATGCGTCTATGGAACTATTTCTCTATATTATACGGGTGATATTATTAGACTGAGTGACATATATAATTGTTTAGAAATTGCCAAATTCGTAATGGCAACATAGGGCTTGTTACGAAAGGAGTTTGTTTGTGGTCATGAAAACAAAGCCATTCTCAGTCCTCAAAATATATGCGTTTGATGATAGTCTCATTAGAATAGGCCTTAAACCTAGATGCCACGTGAAGGCCAAATATTTTGTATGGAGGCAAAGTTAGGACAGCAAGCTAACAATTTACATATTAGTCTTCTCCCGAGGAGGAAACAAAACAAAAAACACAACAATAGAAACTTGTTTATTTCCGATTCTAATACTTTTGGTTTAAGTTGCTGTTAAAACAATTGAAATGTGTACACATCTAATATTGAATATGTTATTAGAAGACATTTAATATACTGACCAGAATCACTTATCTGCTCTTTATAAATCTTGGTATTTCTACTCTTGCTAAATTATTGGAAATTATTAAACTAGATATACACACAAATCCAGTTCGTGGAATACTAATTCATGAAAAGCATTCTGTATTTTTGTAGGCAGATAACTGGACATAATTATAACAGTTACAAGCACCAAATATAAAGTTTTGCAGAAATTACAAATCACAAGATATTTGAAATTGTATATGCCTAAAAATTGATTTTGGAATTATACAAAATTAAGGCTATATCTCTATAACTGCAGCAACAATGCTACTACTACTATTACTACTACTACTACTAATAATAATAATAATAATAACGTTGCTACTACTAATACAACAAGGTGTTATTATTATTTATTATTATTATTATTATTATTTAGTATTATTATTATTATTATTATTATTGTAAAACTAGAAATTTTGATATTGAACATAAACGTATCTTGCTGGTATAATAAAGATATAAAGATAAATGCCAATTTGAAGTGGTTATAAATAGCACTTAAAGGTTTCAATAGTTGTTTGTTTTTTCTTAAAAATATATTTCGCGAGACATTTCCTGATACTGACTTATAGTTTCAATATGTGCATAAATCGCTATAGTCTCAATACTTTCTCTATTGACGATATGCTACAGATGCAAGCACTGATTGGTATTTAATGAAGAAGGGCTGCGTGCTGATCCCAGTTTAAATTACTAAATATAGTGTGTTTATTTTTTCGAGTTGCTTAATTTATTTTTGTAATATTGTCCATTTATATCTAACTATAGTAGAATGTAGAATATAGAATATAAAATTGATAGTAAATGATACGAAGAAATTAAATATGATGAAAGACAACACAGAATATTTATTTGGGCATACCTATTAATGCATCTGACTAGTAAAATAATCTCTTAAGTCATTGCAAAATTAAATGTCTTAGAGTTTTCTTTGCGGTATTAAGTAACTTGTCATATTGTGGCATTTTGAGGTTTGATGGATATCTGAACATAAATGTGTCGTCATACGTAAATGTAGATCTCCAATGAATAATCTAGCGTGAACAGTCTACTGAATTATTAAGGACAACAATTTTATTAACGCAGGAATCAGAAACGAAAGTCATCATTTTGATAAAACAATATGTAAAGTAGAGTTAACGTTCTCAGGACTTCGTCATAATTTCTTTCTTGCGACTTATAAATGAAATCGAAAAATACACCACAGTATTATTTGTAGTATTTGCTTATCACCCTTTTGTGTCGAAACATCTTGTGCTGTCTGTGTTGTCTTGTGGTGTAGCATCTCTTTAAATAAATCCAAGAAATCGTTTTTCTGAGTCATTCATAAGATTTCTTCCGTATTCTTTTATATTTTACTATATATACTGATGAACACGATCAATCTAGATCATTTGACAGGCCCAAATATACTGTATAGCAGGCTTTTCCTTCCCTCTCTATACCCCCCACCCCAAATAGTCTGCGAATCAACACCCTATTTTGCATGTTTACCGTTGTTATATTTATTCTTAACGAATTAGGAAAAAGACATAACAAACACTGAAAAATAGAACGGCTTAGGTTTTGCAATAACACATTAAAACTTCTTTCGTGACAACGATCTATATCAAGAAGAAATTAAAGTCATAGTATTACATTTTACCAATACGAAATAAAATAAACAGATACCCCCCCCCAAAAAAAAAAAAAAACAAAAAAAAACAAAAAAAAAAAACAAACAAACAACAACAAACAAACAAAACATTTATAAAAGATCTTGGACAATTCGTTGGATTTTTTAAGTTCTTGTGCATTCAAAAGCATTTTCAGATTAAATTCAAAAGTATAAGTGTGTATATCATATAACAAGAGTAACACAGTTGCAAATATCGTTATATATTAGAAACTATATTGCTCTCTCATCCGCTCTGTCGCTAATATATACGGCTATCACACAAAACATGACAGCTAATAAATGACAAATCTCTAAGCACTTTATTGCTGTGTGGTCGCGTCATGTGAGCTACGTCTCCTATCACATTGTTTTCTGAGCCCAACGTTAAATATGGTCGGAGAGTAATTTATAAAGACAGAAAATTCGGACCCACGCTGATTTTAGAATGTACACATATTTTTGGTACAGGATTTTGCCCACATACAAAATGCATGAAAAACAAAATAATCACACTTAGAAATTCAAAATGTTTAGCACACTATATCACAGTCTTACTATCATGATATTTAAATTTTACACTAATAATAAATAGGGGCTTTAAAGTTCAGATATACTAAAATACTGACAAATACTCGATATAATTCTTAACACAAGCACAGTGCAGAGGACCAAACATATTTTGATTTGTATGCTATTATAGAGTAACAATTTCAGTCTTAATAATTAAGACATAAATGTTTCGTGTTTCAAAAGCAGAAAGTTGCTTTTAAAATCATGCTCCCAGAGTCACTTCTTTCCATAATGAGAATCATATCACTGCCTAAAGTCAGCTACATAATAGACAGATCAAATATATCCTACGGAATTAAAAATAGTTCCAATAGAGTTTAAAACATAACAATAAGTAAATAAATAAAATGTGACACACTGAAATAGTATGACAAACATACAAGAATGGTGACATTATCTAATGTACGTAAAACATGCAAAAATGAAGAAAACAAGATGCATGCAAACATTACAAACAAAATTCATCGCATGCCTATCATATACGTGATCAGTCTCAAGTGTGCGCAATAAACACAGCACACAAAGTTCGATCCCAGAGCATAGAACATTTGCTGTAGAAAATGTGGTTTCATGCGGGAGAAGGTAAGTGGTGAAGTTCGATTTAACTACCCCCTAGGGCCAGAAGCTATATACATTGAGATGGGCATTTCGCCAAATTGTAAAGTTAAATATATTCAGTATTTTGATATATCTAAATTTTGTATAGTTTAACATGTAATGAAATATTGCTATTTAAATAAATAAATTATGAATACTTCCATAATCGACCAAGTTAGTCCAGTACTAGTGAGAAAAAATTACGCTGCCTGTATTTTAACTAGAAAATAAATGAGGTGTCTGAATGTACATGATTTAACTAGAATTATGACATATAGATTAATTTAAAAGACATTTAAATGCATATATATTTTATAGTGCTAACAATCAAGAAGCTCATAACTACAACATTTCGGCAATATGGTTCTGTGAAAGTAAAGATATTCTTAACGATCAGTCTTTTGAAACTTTTCAAGAAAGGAAAAATTGGATGCAGAGATTTTTTTAAATACAATTATAGACCGATACCTGTGATCATAATGAACAGCTATAGGTTGGGGTACCATCACATAGACTACCATATAAAGAATTTGATACAGTCGCATACTAAAACAATAAATTAAATGTATATTTGGATTACTAATTTCAATTTGTTTCTGAAAGAACTAAAAATTACCCACCTCCAACCCCCTCCCCCCAACAGAATAGTACAGGCAGAAGGAAATGTATATAGGATATAGGAGATAGCTGATGTGATGTATGTGAGAGAGAGAGAGAGACAGAGATAGAGAGAGACAGACAGACAGACAGAGAGTATTCATGTTATACATTCAATACATGTACTTAACAAGAACAAGGGAATAACAAATAAAATAGTTATTCCCTTATTCTTGTCAAGTACATTAGTCATTAAAAATATCGGCCGAAACTAAAGATATTCCGTCATATATCTTATATGATAATAAATGCATTATGTTTTACACATTAAAGCTTGCAAATGATTCATGGTAGATGGTATGATAAAAAACTGATAGAAAGGTCTGTGTTACAAAATCAAATCCTCGATGCCACATATTTTTATGAGTAGACCATTAGCCAATACATGCAAATAAAAATGTATTAAAAAAAATTGATGGACAAATAATTAACAAATCAGATAGGTAGAATGTTTGCAATATTTGATAAGAGTCATACTGGTTGCATGTTAGAAGTAGAACTGGAGATTCCACTACATGTCCATGGTCATTTTATGCACTACCCTATGAAACAGACAAATCTTGAAGCAGACCAAAATGATTTATCTCCGTTTCAAAAGAAATTTATGAATGATTAGAAGGGTACAAAACTGAATATACTAAACTACTATGTAAGAAAAGCTTATACGGTATTAACTGCATACACTCAAAGTCTTACCAAGTGTTAGGTTTCAGACTGAAAACAAATACACAGAGTTGTCTTGTTTGAACATTAACAGTGGTTAAGACCTTGCACAGATCTCAGTACAAGTCTGAGACCAAATGACACTCGTAATTTCAAAAAAGAAAGGATAGAAAAATGAATAATAGTGCATTCTGTAATAACACATGGAATTAGATCAAAGGGCACTGTAAACATATGTACAGATACAATTATTTTTGTTTTCTTTAAATGCTAAAAGGAGATATCTTTCTCAGAAGACAAAAATATAAATGAAAACTTGGCGTTTTTCAGTCCGAAAAAAAAAGAAAAGATAAAATTAACCAAACTGATCTATGATGGTTTTGTTTTGTAAAATTTGTGGTGACTATAACAAGCTGAAAAACAACATACAATGATAGAATGAAACTAGTAAGTAGTGATACAGAGGCACTCATGTCGAAACTGGCAACTTGCCCAATGACATAAAAACATACATCAATTTATATGATTCTAGTGACTTCAACAAAGACAACATCTATAGCATTCAAGAAATGAAAAATAATTTTTCTGGACGTTTCAGAGATGAATTGGACCATGTTCCAGATAGAGTTTTGTGAGACGAGGTCGAAACTTTATGCAAGGGTATTATAAAGATATGATTACAAAGAATTTAAAAATTCGAGATGTACAATGACTGCTTTTGTAAATGACAAGGAACATTACAAAGAAATGATTTACTTTAGGCATACAATTACAAAATGCGTGAGATCAAAATGAACTAAGTAACATTGCCTATGTATGACGACAAACGTTTCTGGTTTGAACACGTACGTACATTACATTACGGATACGTACGCACTTTGTACTGAACAGGAAATTCTAAACGCATTTAACGCTTGTTCCTTTTGTTTTGCTTCAAAGTATCAACACTATCTCTTTGTGTATCATCTGTAATGAGATTATTTTTAGTGAGGATAGTTTTCATTTCTTTCTTTTTGTCCTTACTACGTGTATTCTCTCTACAAGTTTTATTAAAGAATTGTACTTTGTATGATCACCCGCACATATATTTCAAAATGTTATTCACTAACAGCTAGTTAAGACTAGTTGCTTTGTTTTACGTCCTCGTGATTCCCACTATCATCAATTAAAAACAAAGTACTAGTTCCTTGGTATATATCAAGCAATCACTGTAACATTTATCTAATCTATCTTCAAAATATATCACTTTTTATTGTAAATCTTGCTGCATTGTAATATAGTCGTAGCAGAAAGCTGTACCATTTCTGTACTTGTCATTTACCGATTGCACAACTGATTCGGAAGTAATTGCGTTGTACTGGAGACAAATGGTTTAGAGTCTGTAATCTTGATTACCACCTTGTTCAGCTCAGAGGTTTTTCAAGTTTTATGTTAAATCCGAAATCATCTGGAAGAGCACATGGATACAGTAGACAATGTTCTGTTAATATCTGGAAGTCAAGTGGTTTTCTAACTTCTTTCAATTTAAAAATCGGTACAGCCTAAGTACCAGTTTTTCGTTCATTAAAGGCCACTGATCTCAACATTCTTGAGCTTTCATTCGTAATGCTTTGTTCAGTTTGTATTTTGCCCTAACTGATACAGATAGCAAACATCTTTTCTATGTCATGAAGGTAGTAATTCAATTTGCAAGAAGATTGCTTCCGTAGGATATGGTAATGTCATTTACAGGCATGGTACGCAAATGGTCTACCTAAGGATCGTTAGCAGATGCACGATAGCCATCGAAAGCAGGTATAAAGATGGAAAAATTGCCAACAAGCAAGAATTAGAAGAGCACAAGAAAAAAAGCAAATCATTCAGGATGGCTAAGTTCATCATTTTTCACAGTATTGTTGAATCTATTTTCCATGTAAGACTCTGGTGCATGGTAAACAATCATTCTATCAAATGTGGTTAAAGTCACAAATGCATAAACAGCAAATCAATCTGTACACATTTATTTATCAATCATTTTTAATTATTTCAGATTAATTATTTTGTGTTTGCTTTTTTAATTCTACATGTTCTAAATTATCAAACTAGTTCCCAATATACAGTGAGAAAAAATGAGATTAAATGACATAAGTACAGTGAAATATCTAATTCCGTTTGATGTCATATAGTCATATTTCATTTAATTTTTTAAACTATGCAACTTGTCGATTGGAAGAAATTTGCTAATAATAGATGTCACGCTATAAATTACGAAATTTGGAAATTTCAAAAGGTCTATCATTAAAAATAGTGTATAAGTCTTCAAGAGTCAAGTTTTTAATTATTTTCTCTTTGAGTATTCCATGAAATGATAAAATGTAAATGTACTCTCTGAGAAAGACTAAAATCGTTATTCACATAACAGGGTCTTATAATTACTTATATACCTACAGCGCTAGCATTAACAGTTTCTCTCTCTATGATCAACACTGTGAGAGATGCACTAACTGGTGGTGGAGGATATGTTGCTACCCCATCAGTAGGATTTAATTCCAGTTTAAATAAGTCACTGGATTTCTGTAATTTATTGTTCTATACTTCGATGCTTCCCATTTTCATCATCTTGTCAGTCGGTACAAGCATGATACTGTCACCACCCACAGAATCGTATAATTTCACTTTAGAAATGTTATGTATTGTTAAACGTTTACCATAACAGTTTCATCTGAATCCCACAATCTGGTTAACCTGCCGCTGCGTGTCCTTGGGCAAGGCACTTTACTCAAATGAGTCGGCATTAGATAACCTTAGATGTGCCTCAAAATACAAAACTAAAGCTAAACCCAAAAAAACGTGTAGTTACCCTGGTCTATTAACAATAAATCCCTTTTGTTAACAGTGTCCATCTGATTTTCCTTATCCTCTATGTTGCTCAAAATCTCCTACACAGTTTGTAGTTTTTAACATTGTATTTGTTTTCAGCTTTTTTCAAATGTAGCGAAGATCACCTTGCTTTTTTATAATGTCACCTCTTTTCATTTCTTCTTTAATTGTATTTATTACTCTATTGGGACTTTATTTATATTGTAGTCGCAATATCACTTTTTTCATATATACCATTTTGTTGCTTTACTGTGATGTCTTTGGATTTTACTTTAATTTTTCCCTCTGGCTTTATCATCAATACCAATTCACATGCACTACATGTTCTAGCATCTTCATTTCCTAATGCACTGTTTTTTTATATTCCACATCTGTGCCATTCAAGAAACTCGTTATCGTTCAAACTCTTCAAGTTTTCATGATCCTTAATAGTGATATTTATTTATTGCGCTTATTCTATTTACATTAATGGCATAATGGTTTTAATTGGTTCCCAGCTGTTAAACGATTCATTATACTCTTTCCATTTCATGAGTTCATTCATTTGGTTTCAAACTCTTTGAATCTTTGTTTGTCGTATAAAAATAACTCTTCCTCATAAAATATGTCACTTATACACTTTTCCTTTAAGTCTGCCAATTTGTAAACTACCGGATCTTCTACAATTTCTTGTATGATTTTAAATCTTTCATGAGGTAAAGTTAAAAAGGTAGCCTTTTGAAAATATTGGCTCGTATTTTGAAATGATGACTGTTTCATTAGTTTTAAATTTAGGCATACCAAAAATAAATTGTCAAGTAAACTAATATATTGATCCATACTTTTGATATGCTTTCTTCTTTACTTGCTTCAGTTAGAGTCAATGTATATTGATTTATAATATGTACTAGTATATCCCTTAAGTAGCTTTGGTGAAACCAGCTCATTTTCAGGTTTTAGTTTGTTTAAAATATTTCCATATTTTAATCTTCAAAGTTCTGTTAAACCTTTTTACTACATTTGCTTTTACATTAAGTAAGATGAAATGCATTCGATGTTTTCCTTTTCAAACAAATCCTTAACTTTTAGTTGTAAAACTATTTTCCCTCATTAAAGTGTACCTTTTCAGGCCTTCGCTCTTTGAAGATTTCGCTGAAAGTTATGAACGTCACCTTTCTCCATTGTTATTGTTTCAGTCAAAGAAAGAAAATATATATAGCTCTCAAGATGTATTTGTACCCATCGCTGTATTTTTAATATGCTTGCATAACAACCATGTTTGCATACCACTTGTGATCCGCGTGAATGACATCGACCATTTTGTTGGCAAACTTGTTCTCCCTTGTCGATTTAATGGGTAGGTTAACCATTCACTTAGCCAGTTCAATTCAGTTGCTATTTTTTAAATTAAGTGTATTTCATTTTTTTGTTTGGGGGGGGGGGGATTCTTCAATTTGTTATGATAGTTGATTGATATTTGTGTTAGCAAATGGACTTTCACGATTGCAGTAAATATGTCTTAAATATTGTTCCCTGTCAGCCAATTTATAAAGCGGTATTAAAATATTCAAGGAATAACTTAATCGTGATTTGCAATATTTCTTCAATCACCTTAAAGATATGAATTATTTCAGATTGATGCCAAATTTTTCCATTACTATTGTTGAATTTAAATGAGCTATTTGGTACACTGAGTCACTATTTTCTGTCTTAAATCTAACTTTGTTCTTCATGAATTTGGTATGCTTTTGTTGAATCGTTGTAGATTGATCTTGTAGAATATACTATACCTTCAAGCGTACGATTAATTTAGCCGAATACTAATTTGTTTATTCATTCACATCAAATATATATTTTATTCCTTCTTTGTACTGCACTAGTTTGCTGACATTGGTGTCGGGATGATACTTTTTAATGTTGCTATTAAGTGAAATCTGAAAACATCCATATTTTAAAAACTTTGCTGGATGTTGCTTTTTGATGTTTGAAATCAATAAAAACGATACAATCGTATTCTCTTATTTTGTAACACAGCTAAGTTTGACAGTATTTGTAATCGTCCAAACTTGTAAACAATTTTACATTATAGCTTGATACCGATATTGGTGCTTTTATTTTAAACATATTAAATAGATCTATCACCTCCATGAAAAATGTTGAATTCGTCAGAATGTAGCTTTGTGGCACTATTTATGTTGTGTAAAAAAAGAAATTAAGTTAGTTTATTGATGGCTGAGAGAGAGAGAGAGAGAGAGAGAGAGAGAGAGAGAGAGAGAGAGAGAGAGGGAGAGAAAGAGAGAGAGACAGAGACAGAGAGATGGAGAGAGAGAATTTCTAAGCGTGTTAGTTTGTGATAAGAAAGTGTAAAAAAAGATCGAAGTAACTTAAAATATGCAAGCTCACTAGATGTGCTAAAGTAGATATGTTAGATTAGTCTCCTAATTAACACCATTAATTCAATAGTTTCACTAGTGTGTATTAACACTTTTAATTCAATTGTTTGTCTATTGTGCTAATTAACAGTATTAATTCAATAAATCTATCAGTGTGCAAGAGCAGATAATATATTAAGATAGATGGAATTTAATTTACCAATGGATTATTTAGTTTTTATTTAGCGTACATGAGAAAAGCCCACGAAACAAATATTGTATTAATTAAATTTTCCAGTGTTGTACTGACTACTCTACGCTAATCCAGACCGAGCACGCTTACAGAATCCTCACAATCTCTGTATTTCTGAGATTATATATTGTTCATCTAAGCTCATTATATTCAGACAGCTGACTTGCAAATGTAGTTTCATCTTGAAAGGGTAGTAAGAAATCAACTTAAAATAATTATACGTCGATACGTCGAACACAGATATACCTAATCATAAATTCATCCTTTAGTATCTTGGTAAATCTTGTCATCACTTTGCTGTTTCATGTCACATGCTCTCTGATTTTGCAATTACAGAATTCCTTCAGCAATAATGCAGCGAAATACGTGCTACAACTGTTACGAGAAGGTTGAAACAAAAATTGGAGCTGTGTTTGCTAGGTATGGCCGATTGGTTGCCAGACATCCGTGGAAGTTAATATTTGTTACCATCTTAGTAAACGGACTGCTGTCTATTGGAATGATCCGCTTGCGCGTGGAAACTGACGTGAAGACTGTGTACACCCCCATCAACAGCGAAGCGAACAAGGACAGCGATCGTGTAAAGGCCTTATTCCCAGATCTCTCTGGGTCAAACTTTGTTGGTTTACAACAACTGCCGGATCTAGGTCGCCAAGCCGAAGTGATTATTCGTGCAATATCGGGCAACGTTCTCGATCCCGTTGTCCTCGCTGAAGTTGAGAAGATATACAACTACGTCAGAGAAACTACAATTAATAAGATTGGTTCCAACATAACTTTTTCGGACATTTGTGCCAGAAATATATTCGGCTGCGCAGTTGATGGAGTCTTATTCTTTTCTCCAGAGTTTATAGCAGCAGTTAGAACTGATAATGTCACATTTCCATATTTTCATCATAGTACCTTTGGCACTGTTTACTATGAAAGCTTAGTAGGTGGTTTTTCCTCGAATGAAACACACCTGATTTCAGCGCAAATGTTGCGTCTCACGTTCAATATCAGAACAGACAAATCAAATTCTGACTATATCGTCTCCTGGCAAAATGAATTCGTGTCCAGAATGAAATCGTTCTCTTCCCCCATCATTGAAATTACGTATGTGCATTCTAAATCTATGGAGGAGGAACTGGATAAGAACATTTCTGGAGACATTGTTCTATTTTCGATTACATTCACTCTGATGATTACCTACGCCTGCTTTGCCACATTTACAGCAAGATGTGATGTCGTTGGCCAAAGAGCAAATCTCGGGTATCCTGGAGTCATTGCTGCTGGTATTGCGATAACTTCTTCGTTTGGACTTGTCAGCGCATGTGGAGTGAGTTTCGTCAGCATTGTAGGCGTTGTTCCATTTTTGATTATAGGTATATTATGAGTTTTTTTCTATACACTTCCATTCCTGGAATCTTTTGAGTTTGCTGATAAGCCAAATTTTATATGGACTGCTGTGTTAATGATATATAAAATATGTTGTAATATAAAAGGTAGATTCGAGATACCAACTGCAACGTGTAAAAGTATTACAGCAATCACTTCTTGCATGATAAGAGACATGTATATGCTTCTCACATATTATGTGTAAGGTGTCAGTTTGCAATACTTCCTACATAATATGTGCATGGAATCATTTTTTTTTCAATTGCCTCTCACATTATATGTGCATGGTGTTTGAAATTTAAGCATCTTATTGTTATCACATCTAATAGCTTGATAATGTATTGTACTACTTGTAATTTTAAAAGAGAAAGCGAAGCTTTGACGAGAGTAAAATATCAGCAAAGTGAATTAACGATGTTACAATCTTGCTGGTGTCGGGTAAAGTTGAATGCAGTTATGTGATGTGTGCTGCTTTATATTGTAACTCTCTGTGTATTACATTTATCGGGTGTAAATTTCACCCAACTCCACAGGTACAAGCGGAAATTACCTGGCCAAGTTGAAGGTCATGCTTCCGTGAATCCCAAATCCATGAAAGTCTCACAACTGGCAGAGCAGTGTATCCTGGGTCTGATTACATTAACAATACCTGGATATCGCACAATGTAGTACTGTATGCCCATTGCACTTTTTACATTAGTCTCTGAAACTAAGAAATATTGCATCAAAACTGTTGCAGGTTTCTCACAAGAAACTGAAAAGATCTAAACTATTATATTCTGCATCAACGGATATTATGCCACCATATTTTAATTCTCATTTGCAGGGATTGGTGTAGATGACATGTTCGTTTTACTTTCTGGACTTGCCGGAGCTCAAGACAAAGGCACTGTGGAGGATAAAATTGCCGAAACTATGCGAACAAGTGGAGTGGCCATCACCATTACTTCTGTTACCGACCTTTTGGCCTTTGTTGCTGGAGCGTCATCAGTCTTCATGAGTGTCAGAAATTTCTGCATCTACACAGGTGGGAATTATTTTTTGTACATCCACATTTAGGAAGAAACAAATAATAAATGATAGTGACTATAAAAAGGATAACAATTATTTATAATTACAATTATTTATAATTACAAATTATGTTCAGAATTAATTTCCGTCATTACGCGCCCTTTATAATTTATTTCAAGCCTAAAAGCTTGAGTGAACTGAAAAAAGTCGGTATATGATTTAACTGATATTGAATATCGGTATCTCATAGCCATAAATATTAGTATGCATTTTATCTACGTTGTTTCATTTCAAGTTTCTTTTGATAAAGCGAGTATTAGTTTCAGAATTTCCTTCGTCAGCCTTGGAGAAGTAATATGCTTTTTCTCCCGTCTTGAGTTATACATTAAATGAAAAGAACAACCCAGACATCATGGTAATATACTATATGCTAAAACATTTAAAACCAGCGATTGAAATATATATTGTTTTCGATAATCATTTCTCTTTCTTGCCATAGAATGGTAACAGTTGAAAGAGGGATTCCTTTTAGACACTATAAAAAAATATAAAATATGGATTTATAGAAGGTCTGTCATTAGTAATAATCCATCATTTAAGAATATGGTATAATTATTAATGTTATTAATCTTAGCATTACAGTTATAGAATAACAACACTGGACCTGGAAAACACAGCCACATACCCCATTATAATATGGATCCATGACACTTCATCATGGTCAACCATTAAAGAGCAATTGTTAGTTAATAAATACGGACATGAGATCCGGAACGATGTATCATAATATACAAATAACCCGCGATTGGCTTCCAGTGACCAAGGACAAGGGTTTTGCTTTCAGACATACTGACTTGTATACATTTCAGGTGTTGCTGTAATCTTTTGCTACTTGAATCAAGCAACGCTCTTCCTGGCATGTCTGACACTTCACGAGAAACGCGTAGACTCCAACAGACATTTCATGACCTGCTTACCCGTGGTTACTAAAGACGACGCCAAGGACCAAGAAAGGAGTAGATTTTACAATCTCTGCTGCACTGGATCGCCTCCTAAGTCACGAACTGAAGTTGAAGGCTTTCTAGACAAATTTCCTGGTTGGCTTATACCTAAAATTGTTCTTAAGCTCCCTCTTAAAATTCTCATGCTAGTAATATTTGCTGGATATCTTGCTGTGTCAATATATGGCATCACAATCATAGAGCAAGGCCTTGAGTTAAAAAATTTGGTGTCTGAAACCTCATACTTTTATAAATATAGACACTGGCTTGACGAGAATTTTAGGGAGCTCACACCTGTATCATTCGTTATTCCCGATACTGTCTCATATTCCAACAACATTACGCAAGACGAAATTGAGAAGGTATTGAAAAGTGCACGATCTAACCCCAGTGTTAAGGACGATTTTCAAATAAGTTGGTTATCTTCCTATCAGCAATCGCCATTTTATAATGATTCTTCAGAGTATCATTTTGTAACCAGTCTAGGATCACGGTTCTTGGCACAGCCACTTTATCAGCGTTTTAAAAATGACATAATAATAGACACAGTACATAAAAGAATCACAGCTTCCAGGTTTTATGTAATGTCTGAAAACTTGAAATCAACGACAAGACAGGGACAGTTAATGTTGAATATGCGTGATGTCGCTAAATCCTCGTTCATATCAACATTTGCCTTTTCACCTCCTTTCATTTTCTATGAACAATATGTAGAAGTTCTTCCACAAACTTTACAAACGGTAGGGATTGCAGTAGGAATAGTTTTCTTTGTTACAGTCTTATTTATGCCACATCCTCTCTTATTGATTTACGTGACAATCACTGTAGTTATGATAATGGTCGGAATCCTAGGCTTTCTTCCATTTCTCGGGTTAACATTAAGCACAATCACCATGATTCATATAATAATGAGTGTAGGGTTTTCAGTCGATTATGCTGCACATATTTGCCATGGTTTCATGATTTCTGATGGTAGTACTCGAAACGACAGGGTCAAGGAAGCTATAATAAGATCGGGAGCTCCAATATTCCATGGCGCAGCATCATCCTTTCTTGGCATCATAACCCTCGCTGCTGCCACGTCGTACATATTTCGCTCCTTTTTCAGAGTTATGGTACTTGTTATCGTCTTTGGCTTAGCTCATGCTGTATTCTTCCTGCCTGTGGTCCTGTCTTTCATTGGTCCTCACAAAACTAAAAGGGACAAGACTCATACGGAAAGTATTAATTCGAGCAAGCATTCGTTGGAAATGCAAGCGGGTAGCAAAGTGTCTTTAACGTAGGAGTTTTAAATGCAATAAGCACTTATACTGCTTTCTTGGTGTGGAAAGTGTGAACTAGTTTTAGATAAAGTTGGAGCACACATTACATTCCCAGACAGAGACAAAACATATTCTGTATATACAAACCCTCCCCCATCCACGCTTGATCGTGCACCTTGCAAAACATTACAATTAAAATATTATGCACAGATTTCGAGGGTCTGAAATTCAACAATTACATTCATAAACACAACGCATGTTATTTACGCAAATTTCGACAGATTTGAATTTTTTAAATTTTTTTTGCAATGTATCTTACTCCATCCAGCAAGCGTCTTGTTTAGTGTGCGTGTCAATAATCATTATACTTCACTGCTATAACACTTTCCGTATGTCAAGGATTATGTTCACAGAAGCAGGTATCACACTCATTTATACTCCTTACGTGTCTATTGAGCACGACAAGTTCTCCTTGGTCTTCATACATGTGTAAACTTGGTCATAATTATGATAGTTAGATATTCCTGTACAATTGCATCTGTAAGCAATTATTCCTTCTTTATAATTTATCATAAAATTTGCCTGCATCTTTCACTATTTGTATATACAAGTGCTTGTTTGTTTGTTTGTTTTGTTTTATTGCTTTTATATTTGCTTTTTATTTGTTGTATTTTTGCTTTCTTATTATCTTACAACAATTTTCTGATTGTAATTAAGTTATTTGTTATAGTTGAATTATTAAATATGTAATCTTACGAAAACAAATAAAGATGATGGTGAGGTATGATCCCAGACTTTTGGATGCCTGTTTCTTGAACTGCTAGATACACCATAAACCAATATTCTGTTCTTCAACTGTATTTTTTCTGTTTCCAATGTTTTTGATATTATCGTTACTTGCTAATATTAATGACATACCATTTAGCCACTCACTATCATCTAGTCGGATCAAATTACAAGATTTTGTACGTATCAAGACCATCAATAGAAAACAACACTTGTTGTGCATGAAAGTATTTATCTTTAGGCTAACCTATCTGTTAGATGAAACAAAAAGTCCCATGATCAAATAATTTTACATATGAATAATACAGTGGTCTCATCTTTGGTGACATGAACAAATACGTTTTAAAAAAATGATACCTCTTTTGAAAAAACATTATAAAGTTTTCATGTTTTTGGTTCTTTACTCGTTTTGTTCACTGCTCAGGAATACTATATACAAGTATGTAACGCACAATAAAGTCCCCGAAAAAGGATCGTTAGGGAAATTTAATCAAATTCTAAGATCCAGAGCTTTAAGAGAAAAGACATACATAAGAAAGTATAAATTATTTTGCTAGAAAATATGAATTCTTTTGCTAGAAATTATGATTTTTTCGCGATGATTGCTTATCTCGATCTATCCATACAATTGTATTAATCTCTTTATTGGAAATGGATATTAGGTGTTCTACATTTAAAAAGTATAATGTTCCACATATTTTAAGAAAAGGAAAAATGAAATTTTAGAATGAGAATAAACAACTGGAAAGAAACTTTTCTGTCTCAAAGATTCATTGTTTAAGAATCCTGGTGTATGTATGTATGTATGTATGTATGTATGTATGTATGTATGTATGTATGTATGTATGACTTTATTTCGTCTTCAACAGAGATTGTATCAGGTTGATCACATTCAGGATAATACAACAAGGAATCAAGGTGACAAAAACAAAAGAGAAGTACTGCGTCAGCTAACGTGTTTACAAAACGAAACGTCTTAATACACACAATCATATAAATATGTCTGTAGAAATATCAGAACAAAAAATCATTTAGCTTAGCATGGCACTCGCCTTCTTTACACATTTGCATGATACAACAACTGTCAGTACATCTATATTGTTACATGATTAACATTAACTTTGAGATAGTAAAGACACGGAAATGGAAAAAGTATACAAATGGTAACAATATGTATATTTCTTGCTACATGACAGAAATAGCATCAGGTTTATCAGATTAAATATAATGCGTGATCCCAAAACACAACACCGAATAACATTACAAACTAAAAAGGACTACTGAATATTGCGTCAACTAACATATTTTGCACAGTGGAGTATCTACTTATGTATGACCATATAAATATATCTTAAATATATCTGAACTGCTTTTACTTAGCCTAGTATAACACTGGTCATTACATAAACATTTACCTGGTGGTAGTAATGGTACTAAAGATAATATATGTACACGTGACATCTATTGGTAAACGATAAATATTTACTTTGTGTGCTTGGAATATAATTGATATTATACTTAATTTTCGCACTGAAACGTTTTGAGCAGATTTATAGTAACAACAAATATGAAAATGTATACAAATGGTAGCAGTAAGTGTCTTTCCTGATTCGTGATAAATGTAGATAAGTAACAAAGAGATTTAGTCTCTAATATGAACGCTTTTTTTGAATAATACATACTTAAGATAAGCAGATGACTCTTAGGACAAATATACCTGTAATATTAAGGAGAGACTTGAGAAATCAAAATCTTCCGCTGTACGTCATTATGTATGTATTAAAGCTATTTGAGTCGCAATAGATGGTATTTAGGGTCGCAATCAAAAATGTTTGGGAACCACTGTATTAAAGGATGATTTAAAAATATATTTTGTGCAGTAAACAGTGAAAGACTTAATAAGTCAATGCGATTCTAATCAAAATCAGAGTAACGGGTAACACGCCCCGTGTGGATAAAGAGAAACAGAGATGAAACTATATAAATTACTATATATGAGTCAAAGGGCATTACATCTCCGTTGGTTGTTATACAACAAGATTCGCGGACTTTTATAGCAAGACGTTGCACAGATTTGGTTCAATTAAACGATAATATACTACATTTTTCACTTCCGTGCTAGGACATGTTGATTGCATGTATGGCATGTATTGTATCTTATGTGGAAGCTATACCGCCCGCAGTCACCAACATTAGTCTGTTTCATACATCGTCATCGATAGAGGGCAAACAGTCAATCCTGCTTCTAAGAAGTGTCTCTATCACTATTACATTTTCCTGGCTGAATGAGTCAATCCCGTCTCTCACCTCTAAAGTGCCATTCACGCTCTCAAAGAAATCATTGCGTCTGCAAGTAGCAATTCGTAACCTAAAATAAGATGTTTCGCTCTGTCGTCTACCTCTATTCAACAGAGTTTACATATAGATTTAACAACAGGCATGACAGATAGCTTCACTATTTCAGATAGAGGCCATAACATCGATGGAAATTTACTACCAAGAATCCACATGTTATTTGGTTTTAATCTAAATTAATATTTCTGAGGTGAATTAAGTCATCCCTTAATTCCATATCTGCTGTCCAGGTAGTTTCTTCTTGACTTTGAATAACATAACTAATGTGTCGATTCCAAACCCTTTTGTCTTCTGGCTGGACACTTACTGCGTAGTCGAAAAGAACGCCTCCCATACCATATTTCTTAGCTATTTGATCAATGTTTGATACAAAGCCCGTCAGATTTAAAGGGTTTGTCAGATACTGACATCAACGTATAGTTAATATCTTTTTCCAGATATAAGACCACTCGCCCGCACATAGTCTGTTGGAAAAGTATAATCTCGCCTTAGCTACGTATGCTTCCATTCTCCAAAGTACTAAAGTACTGCACGTTGCTTCTGTAGGCGAGTCCTTATCTAAAGCTTGCATACGTCTTGCTGCATACCTCTGACATAACTCGAGTTTTTCTATCATGGAATATGGGATGCCCGACCATCATTCGTATCCGTACAGAACCGAAGGTAGAATCATTCTTTTCCAGATTTTAAGACTTGTTAAGGGATTCATTCCGCCGTCTCTGATTCCAATAAAATAGAATGACTTTAACAGGTGTTTGCACTTATCACATGCTTCTTCATTAGTGTAGTTTGGTTTTAAGTTGTATGTTAGAGGTACGCCGACATACATCTTTCTTTTGACTACTGGGATTTGAGATTTGTCAAACAGAAAAGCGGGGAAAACAGCCGTTTTTTTGTTAGTGAATAAAACAGTGCAACATTAATCCGCGTTATATCTAAATCTCCACCTCCTCGCGTAGTTACAAATATTATCAAGCAGATGTTGCATCGAATGATGCGAATTGGCCATTATAGTGGTGTCGTCCGCTAATAATACGCAAGGGAGGTGGAAAGCAGCAATTTTTAGACCACGCAAGGTTTGATCCAATTCGGTGATCAAATCATCTATCATTACAAGAACGAACCACGCAGACAAGGTGCGGCCCTGACCTACACTCTGCTTAGTATCGAAACGTTCAGACTGTATGCCCGGAAAAAAAAGAAAAAAAAAACAGAACATGTGACGCTCTCGAACTAGCCTTTCGTGATGCGCCAGGTTTTTCCTTGGATTCCAAATCTGTACAACTTGTAAAATAACCCGCTGTGCCAAACTGTGTTGAATGCTTTAGCGTTATCTAGAAACGTAACATAGACCGAAGTACCTCTATCGATGTAATAGCATGTCGTTTCCTTTATACAGAAATGTGCAGTTATACTAATGCAGTTGTTTCTAAAACCCTGTAGTAATGAGTTAGGAAACAAATATCGGTTCAGAAAAGATACCTAGTTTATTGTATATAATTTTTTCTAGGACTTTCTGAAACACTGAAACTATAGTTATATCTCGATGAGTATTCATATCTAATTTGTTCTTCCTCCCACCTTTAAAGTGTGGTATTACCATGCATTGTTTAAAGTGGCGCTGGTATTTTTCGCTTTCGTACACTTTTGTGAATATCATTTCAAGAACCCTTACACTGATTTCAAGTACCCGTACACTGATTTCAAGTACCCTTACACTGATTTAAAGTACCCTTACACTGATTTCAAAAACCCTTACACTGATTTCAAGTACCTTTACACTGATTTCAAGTACCCGTACACTGATTATAAAACGCGGAAATATCAAGCTCTGCAGCCTTTTCAAGCTCGCTGTTTTCTGTCGTACGTTTCTTTGGCTTTCAACAATTATTATGCAAAAACAATTTCTTATAATTCGCGTATGACAGGTATACTCAGTCTTGCGCCCTACCATTAGAGATCCATTCCCTACGTTTCTGCCGCATTTCCGTGTGAAACCGTTTTACGTTTAGTAGTTCAAAATAAGGGTTAGCATACGCGCAAAACACCTTTATGGGAAGACACTTAGAAGCCACGTCATGTTTATCATGTCTTGAATAATAATTCCAGTATCGACATTCGTTTCTCGTTCCGCCGTATGCAGTTGCGCTAAAGAAAATCAGTGCGTGCTGCCTTCTTAACCTACTCATATGTGCTGCCGAGGCTTTCTTCCAATTTACGGATTTGATTATATGCTCGTCGGCCCTCGTTATGTTATGTACAAATGGCCTGACTAGGTCTGTTTTTACAGGATGATGATCTGAAATATTCAAAGGATGATCAACTATGCTATCGGCCTTAACCACTAAGTCAAACTTACTCTTTTGTATAAGTGTATGGTCTATCAAATATTTAGATTTACCGTCGTCTGAGAAAGGTAAACTCAGGTCCATTACATATTTCTTGACTGTTGACATACACTAAATGCCTTTCGCGCAAAAAATTTCTAGAACAGCACCTTTAGCTTTTGCTGTTAAACATTTAGTTTTGGAGCTAAACTGTGAACATAACTGTCCGTTGAAATCTCCAGCGAATATGGGGACGACCTCTTGGCAAAACATGAAATTGGTCTTTTAATTCTTCTATTGTTTTGGAGTAGCTTGCAACTGAAAAATTAGTTTAAGGCAAAACGGCTCCGAAAACAAACTATTTACAATTATCGTTCCATTTTACATCTACCCCTAAAACTCTATCGTTACCAAGTATTTATGTATTATGTGTGTGTATGTATGTATGTATGTATGTATGTATGTATGTATGTATGTATGTATGTATGTATGTATGTATGTATGTATGTATGTATGTATGTGTCACTTTTAATAATGTGACTATTTTTTATGTTATCTATTTTGAAAAGTCTTTGTAAGGCAAAAAGACATAAAATATATAACCGGATAATGGTAATATTATAAGTGTACCGTTACTTAGAAGTTGTAATTAATATCATAAAATTGTGTCGAATACACAGTGAACCCCGTTTATAGTCATTCCTGGGAGGCAAAACTAATGTTTATATTAAAGATTTCTAATTTTAACTTTAAATTGTACTTGCTGCTGACAACTAAAGGTTCACAAGGTTCAATTATTAGCTTACGGTCACTCTTTCCACAAAAAGGAAACCATTGCATTTCTTTGAATGATTTCCAATGCAAAATAAAGATAGTGAACCGGTTTATTTGTTAAGTGACTCAGTAATAGAATCAAACACCTTGCTACTTTTTGGACAAAGAAGTCTATGATGGTTGTCTGCTGATTTATCCTTGTATATTAAGTACATTAATGACTCTCTTTAAAAGAATGTTTAGTAAACAGATGAAGAAATGAATTAAGAGCGGAATCGGCAGGGGTTGTAACTTAGATGTTGGCGGATGGAGACAAGTTAGTGCTGCAGCATGGATGCAGCATGAATTGATGAATCAAGAAAAACTTTCTGGGCACGAAGATCGCGATAAGCGAGGGTGTCGGTATCAAATATATATATATTCAGGTTTACTACCAAATTAACTGATAACGGCAATGGCGCAAATACAAAAGAGTTTCCCAACATTTCGAGATAAACATGCTCTTCGACGGGGAAAGAAACAATTTACATGCACACACAAAAAAAAACCACTAAACAAAAAAGGCAGGATAAATGTTTGACTCCTACATGTTTGAATGATGGGGAAATATACAAAACAAGATACAAGAATAGAAGAAAGTCAGAAGAAAAAATTGATACACGGTCTTAAAAATGGGTGAACTACTTATCTATTGTATGCTGTTATCAGTCCAACAAAGCTGTATAACAAAATTTAAAGAAGGGATTATCGTGCCCATCACGCATAGAACACAAATTATGTGACCTAATTCAAGGCTGGGAACAGAGGACGGACCACACACGCACACACACACACACACACACACACACACACACACAAATATATAGAAAAGAAAGCTAAAATAGATCGGAGAGAGAGAGAGAGAGAGAGAGAGAGAGAGAGAGAGAGAGAGAGAGAGAGAGAAAGAGAGAGAGAGAGATAGGGACTCTTTGGAATTGTAAATACATACTATTCTGTGTTGAGAATATGATTTATTAGTCTTGAAGATTTGTTTGTAATGTAAATATACTATCCTTTTCTCTATTGACTGTAACAAAACCCCAACTTTTAACATTATATTTTAATAAAATAGTACGTACACAGATGCACATATTATTTATTTGTCCAACCGGTTTGAAACTCTCCATTCTGCATATTGTGCCCAGATCGTACTTTGAATTTATGGGGATTACTAACTGCAAAAAGAAAGCGCTTTTCTTGTTTCCCTGCTATTCACAATATTACAGGAATTATAAGACGTATTACTCGAAGCGTGACGACAAACACGGATCTAAGTTGTCTGAAGGTTGATGTAACATAAAACAATGTGGTAGCTAAAGGTTTATTTGACTTTCCAAAATCTTGCAACATGCTAGATACATATTCAGAAAAACAGATATGTAGATAAATAGATCGATTCATAGAATATAGTCAGATTGATAGCTTGATCGATAAATATATAAACAGTTTGATATAATGCTAGATAGATACTGAGAACGATATAGAAATGGATATACAAATATAGATGGATAGATTCAGGCCGATAGATAGATAGATAGATAGATAGATAGGATGAGAAATAAACATGTAAATACTATTTGGAATAAGATGTACTTATTACCGTCTCATAAGGAGAAATCAAAGTCGTAAGATTTAAAGATGTTGTGCAATGTAAACGCTTTGACATTTGCTTCTTTGAATGGGAAAAAAACTGCTAAATACAAACAAATAATATCTGCATAAAGAGCCCATATTTATAATCTGTAAATTCTAATTAAGTTTTGTTTGTAAATACATAGTTTGCAAATTATTATTTGAGTTTTTTGGTAAATTTAATATGTTGAAAACCTTGCAGCAAAACATCCATTACTAATTGCACAAAGCTATGTGATTGATATTCTTATTAATTAATAAATCACAGCTACGCGCGCACCGTGAAACGTCCCTTACGGCTAAATGTTGATAAATTGAGTTGTCGTCGAATTTGTAATGTCTGGATTCTTTATTTTTAGAATCATAGGTAGATAATATTCTACGTATAATAAAGGATTTGTTTGTACGGTAAATATGCTGGTATTTTCTCTGCTGAATTTAACAAAAACCCAACTTGTTAATATTATATTTCAATGAAATAAATCCCATATAGTTGCACATTCAACTTATTTTTTCCCACAGGTTTGAAAATCTCTATTCTGTATTTTGTCCCCAGTCGTAATTTGAATTTATGGCTATGTGAACATGTTGAAAAGATTCAGTAATATATCTATATTACTAAATGCGAAAGAAAACCCTTTCCTTGCTATTCCTAATGTTACAAGGATGACAGTTATAAGACGCGTGACTCAAAGCAAGAAGACAAACACTAATATACGACGTCAGAAAGGTGATGTGACATAAAACAAAGTGGTGGTTGGAGTTTTTTTGGACTTTGCAGAAATACATTGTTTCAATGTTCTAGATAGATACATATATAGACAAATAGAAAAATACGTTGATGGTTTAATAGATACATTTGTTGCAACTTTTTATGTAGATAGAAAAATACATGGCCAAAAAGATAGACAGATACATAGATGGTTTAATATATAAATATCAAGACTGTTAGATGGATATATATATATATATATATATATATATATGTATATATATATATATATATATATATATATATATATATATATATATATATATATATATATATATATATATATATATATATATATATATATATATATATGAGAGAGAGAGAGACTATTTGGAGCAGGATGTGTTTATTGCGAAAGAGAAGAAATAGGGTAAAGGGGTTGTAGAAAATCAAAGTCGTATGGATTAAAAATGTTTATCCCGATTTAGTCTTTAACAAGGTTATATATATATATATATATATATATATATATATATATATATATATATATATATATATATATATATATATATAAACAACACAAAAAAAAAACAAATATGCTAATTATCATTTGCTTCTATTGGAGAGTTAACATATTTTAAACCTATCAGTAGAATATTCATTACTAATGGCAAAAAAAGTATGTGCTTGCTTTTCATATTATTCGATAAGTCACGGTTACAGGTCACGTGACTCTACGTGTTTTAAAAAAAAATGATGTAAGATGTCTGGAGATTGATGTGATAAAAACAGTTGTTACAGAGTTTTCTTCTACTTTCCGAAAGGCCAATGTGATATCTTTCCGGATACATTTTGATAAATCGAGTTTTCGTCGAATTTTGTACTATCGGGTGTCTGTATTTTTCAAAAAGAGTTACAATTTCTATGTTTCCTTGTATATAAATGCGAAAAGTATTTAAGTTCCTTAGATATATATAGCTGCAAGTAAATTCGTCACGGCGTGACGCAAAAAGAACATGCAAATTCGAGTCCTGACACGATGACTCAGTGTGTGCGAAAATATTCAATGTATAATCCCAGCTGTCACACAGCACGAACAAAAATCAATTTTATACGTAAATGATGAAAGACAATCTAAATTATTAGAGTTTTTAAAATCAGAGAGCAAAGCTGCTTATTTGATTATTTCATAACGCGTTCCATTTCTCCTTTGTTTACATGTCTATAAATTCGAACTCCAAACTTCCCTGCTACATTTGATTTAACTATCTTTGTATTCATCATCATCATCCTCGCCAAAAACATTAACACAAATACTGCTACCACCACCACCACCATAATTCGTCAATTCTGTTTGATAAATATTTGAGAATAAATAGGCAGTAAATAAGCAAATCAAATGTGGCAGTATAGATCTGAAAACCTATCGCAAAAAGTAGTTTTATTACAAGACTGATATCGAACTTTTAATGCAGCAGTATGTCCGACATCTTATTTTACCTTCTTGATTTGATAGCAAAGTAAGAAGATGTCACCAGATGCTGGCTTTTCATTATACTTTCATTCCCAGTTAAAGGCGTTATCGAATTTTATTTATACGAGGGCTGATGAAAAAAGTTCTATAACAAATTCTGTAAAGAAAAAATTTCTTGACTATTTGCAATAATTGTATTAGTCGTTCTCCAAGTAATTTCAATTCAACTTAATGTTTTTCTCCCATTGTTTGACCCATGTCCTGAACAACTACAGCAACCCATCACGTGACATCATTCGCAGCAGCCCGCTGATTGAATCCAATTAATTCAGCTAAATCTGGGCTGTTTGTTGAGTGATTTCAACGCCACATATTGGTTCGGTCTGGATTACAAACTTGCATGTGTGTGTGGTGGCGTTATCTTAGTAGAAAATGATGCCATCCCTCAGTAGGTCTAAACACTTTTTGAGAATAGCCTCACGTAAATTATATCTGATTACTATGGCATAGTACTGGCCACTCACAGTGGCATTCTCTGGTACCATGTGGTTCAAACTTAATCCTTGTGTGTTGAAGAACATACTACACATAACCTTTCCAGCAGATTTGAAGAGACTTGGCTTATAGGTGATGACGAACTTGTATGCTTCCATACACTGCTTTCTCTCTTACTCTTGGGTTAAAATTAGTGGATCCAAGTTTCATCACTTGTAATGAAAGTATACCCTTCTACTTTGTACCTGTACAATAATTGCCTGCAGATCTTTGCCATTAAACCCATTTGTTTGTATCAAGCAAGCTGGGCACCCAACGGGCACAAACCCTGTGCATTCCTAATTCGTTGGTCAGAATTGTCTCTGCACTTCCGTATGAAATATCAAAATTGTCTGCTACCTCTCAGGCAGTACCACATCTATCTTTCTTCACATGTACTTCCACA
Source organism: Margaritifera margaritifera (assembly GCA_029931535.1). Lineage (NCBI taxonomy): Eukaryota > Metazoa > Mollusca > Bivalvia > Unionida > Margaritiferidae > Margaritifera > Margaritifera margaritifera. The sequence goes on from JAQPZY010001529.1 coordinate 2,320,855, forward strand.
TAATCAATTAGTTCTTTTGCAACAGATGGCCTACCTTTTCTTATATGGAAAATCTAGAATACGTATTTTAAATTCCAAGTTGCATGATGCTTTTTATGGCAATTGTACATATTTAGCTAACGATAGTGCGATCATTGTAGATTACGTGTTTGCTTAATCAGGACTTTCCCAGTTTATACTATATTTCCATGTTGAGGAATGGGAAGAAAGCATACATTGTCTGCAATAATGAACTTTAAGTTTTCTTTGTAATATTTCATAAGCCAATACGAAAAATTATTTTATACAGGATACGTTTTCTGAACAGTTAAGATAAATTTTTAAAGATGAGTTCAAGGAACTGTTTTTGTTAAATTTTAGTCAGAGGTTCCTACTGGTGTATTCAGATATATGTGCACTGATTGACAGGCACAATCCGTGCCTTCCTATATGTTGGCGAAACTGTTGACTTCAGAACACGAATGAATAATCACAAGAGTCACCTTCGCAATAAAATCAACGAGAAACTCGCAATAAAATCAATGAGAAATTCGCACACACATACATCTCAGCTAGATATTTAGTTGAGTCCCTCTAGATAATACCGACTGAGTATAACCCTGGGTGGACCGATATAAAATGCACACGTAATGAATGATACTGGATTCTGCAGCTGTGAATACATAGGAAATTTAGTCCAAATGAAAGATCAAACCTTCCCAATACAGTAATTTCCATATTTCAGGCAGGCATCAGTGTATTATCCATATATAAATCTTTGAGACAAAGTGTACCCATATAAATATTCCACGAAACTGTACATGAATTATTATTATTATCCTTATTATTATTATCTCATTCCAGTATCCCGATACAACAGTTTAGTGACACATTTCACATTCCCTTTACTACCGTTTTCGCACATAACTTTACCAGGATATTTTGTTTAGTACATATTGTAGTATCTGGTCTTAAATGGCGTTGTTTTTCGCTATGCATGAAATCTGTCCTTGGACATTAAACTGGAATTAAGTCAAATTAATGTGCTTTTCCCTACGATAAGCACGCATTTACGCAGATCAATCCGTCATTGATTGTTTATGCTAAACTGTTGCTATTCAGACCCCAATACAAAACAGGTATGCAGTTTGAACACTGAACATTTTGAGACCGTTTGTATATTAAAAAAGTTTCTGTAGATTTCCACTATCATTGCAACATGTAAATAGTTCTGGTTTGATCTCGGGGTTTTCTTTACGTGCTTGTTTTGTTTATGTACGGTATTTCTTTCCGTGAAGAAACTCTTGATTATCTCAAAACGTTGGGAAGCTGTTTTGTACCTGCGCCATTACCAGTTGTTGTGATAATATATGTCTGTTTAAAAGGTGAAAGTCTACTTGTGTGTGTGTATATATATATATATATATATATATATATATATACATAATATCAGCGGTGTATTAATTAATAATTTCTTTTTTTGCTAAAGACACGTACGTACTGGGGCATTATGAAGACTTTTAAAAATATGTGAATAGTTTGAATTAGATGGTAATCTGGAGTAGAATAAATAAATATATGTGCTTTAAGCCACAAACATTGTCACTTAAATCTGCACCTGAGCTTCGACTTTGAACCGATAAACCTTTCCCTTTTAAATGATCATGCGCATTTAGACCATGTTATTCGCTCTGATATTTCATATAATACTGATATATGGAGATAGTATCGTTCTCGTTGCTTATGTATGAACATGCTTGTAAGATCATTCAGATCACGCTCAGAAGAGGTAAAAACAAAATGTAATTTAAATCACATTGCAATAATATGCATTGTGCTCATCTGTGGGCAAATTTGTATCGGATTACAGTGATGCGATTGAATGAGTGTTAGAGTAATGAGTTCCGCTTACTAAGTGGGTAGGATAGGCGCCGTCGTGCTTCGGGCATGTTTTGCATAACAATTTGCTAGCGTTAGTGTGCTATTGAGAAATGAGTGCATATTTTTAGACATCGAATTCGTGCTAGTGAAAATATAATTTTGAAAACCGTATATTTTTGTGCATGTAGTCGTGATTCATCTCACATTGATTCTTGGAACAAATGTTGTAGTAATTGTTTTGACTTCTATGTTTTGTATGTCCTATATATGTATATGGACTGTGAATCAGAAACGAAATTATCATTATTATTGTTATTGGTATTATTACTATTATTATTATTATTGTTGTTGTTGTTTTTTCGTGGTGGTGGTGGTTGTTGTTGTTATTATCGTTATATTTTTTTATTGTTATTATTATTGTGAAGTAAATTATATCATTTTGATACTATATATTATATTATTTGATATATAATAATAAATATTATAGTATTATTTTATGTTGGAAACGGTCTTTTTGCCCTTTTAGCAATAGCAATAGAGACCACATTGTGTACATACTTAGCACACAGAAGATAGAAAGTGAGAGAGAAAGAGATTGAAACAAAGAAACAAAATCATGACAGGTTGTTTTGATCCCCTCTCAGCCCTCATAACATAAAATCGGTAGAGATTCTGAAATTACACTTTCAATTAGGTTTTAATGTATATTCCACTAGACAATTCAACAATTACTACCTTTAACAAACCATATATTTGTTTTTAAAAAAATTGATAGCAAAATATATTTGAATTCGAACCTAATCAACTCCTTTTACACCACGCCACGAATGTGTAAGAATATAGTGTTACCCTTGTCAGTCAGTCGCACCTTGGTTAAGTTCTTTCCGGAGTCAAGCAACTTTGTATGTAAATGCGTCTTGGTGAGTGCAGCATCATTGTACTAAAAGTCGGTCACTGGGACCTACATTCATGCTTCCATGACTCCGGTTCAGTTTTGTGTCTGTGTAAGTTTCTCAGGCATTGTTAGCCCCAGATTCATTCAACGTGGCATGTTGATGACAAAGTGAGAATAAAACCATTCTACCACAAGTAGCTCAATGTGACATGAATTTAACGCTTAAATTACTTTGCCTAGTTTTCCGATCAAGCATGTGTCTATGGTATTCTTGGCCACAGAGACATGCAACTTTGCATGCGGATTTATCTTGGTGAGTATATAACCATGTTAAAAAATGCAGGTCACATTGACCTAAATTTCATGCTTCAGTGACTTGGCTTAAGTTTTGTTCAGAGCCATTTTCTCATGCAAAAAGATGAGTCGCGGGCATTTGTGTTTTTTGAACATATTTCTGGCTCGTCTCTTACATTTGGTTTTCTACATGTTGTGAAAATATAAAGTGAAAAGACAAGCTCCATAGTTTAAGACTAGCTTATTCCCATTTACACACATCTTGTTACGGTCTCCTTTGAGTTCGACCCTTTTGATACCGTTACCCTTAATCAATTGATGTAATATTCATATACATTTTTACTTCTTGATTCCAGTCGTGTCCATAGGCCACACTGCCTGTAGCTTAAGTGAAAGACACTTTGCGGATTACGTTGTTGGCTATAGCTACTGTTTTAAGCTTGCTTTTCTACAACCCCTTTACCCTATTTCCTCTCTTTCACAGTATAACTATTGGACTTGTGTAATGTTACTGGATGGGGAATTGGATTCGACAAAAAGGAAACATTTGTCAAATATATTTCAATTACCAGCATCCAAAATCTTGTCGTAATTAGAATACAATAAATGTAACACATCCTTATAACGGAGCTTGTGGAAGTAAGCTTCAAGTTATCATTGATGCAAGAGAGAGAGAGAGAGAGAGAGAGAGAGAGAGAGAGAGAGAGAGAGAGAGAGATAATTAGTGACGGAAACATACAATATACATTAGCAGAAGAAATAAATACGTATTATCCATATTGCCAAAATATACATTTTACATGTACATATTTAAATATTTTAAAAATTTGTATCATATCACATAATGAAGAACCTCGAAAAAGCAAATGAAGTGATACTTGGAATTGTATGTAGTCCATATTTTTTGTAACAATGAAATAAATGTTTATAATGTTTTTTTAAACAGATTTCCATATAATCTAACACGAATAATCAATCCATATTTTCGTCTCATCTATGCTTTTACATCAATATTATAATCGAAGAGTGGAGTACAATTCAATGGATCGATTAACTGATACATAAATGGATCCTATTGAGTGGTTTATTTAAAGAGACTGCACATACGTAATCGTAATGATAAAGATCATCTATTCTAAATTCTGTATATCTTTGAGAGCTCATGATTCCTACATGTATATGTTGTATGCGTTCTGTCTGGACCGTTAATACATGGTGCCTCACAAATCGAACCAGAATCTTGACGGTGGAGATGAATAGGTCAGTATCATGCTCTAAAATACGATTACACGATAATCAGGTTTTGTCATTCGAAATCTATATGCGGTTTTCAGGAAATCCCAGTTTCTACTTTTCTAATATTAATATAAACTCAAACTTGTGTGCAAAGTTTGGAGGTATTCTTAAGAGCCTTGATGACAATAGAAAATCTTGATTTGTTGTGCACTACATCAGCCAATGTATTGATGGAAGATTAATATCTGGTGAAGATAAACAGAAAAAGATGAAATATACACATCAAAAAATGGTCAATTATGCCGCACTAAAAAACTATTTAAAAGCAGATTTGTACATGATCTCAGTCCTAAAAATCGATGCTTGTAGGGTTCCTAGTTGTACTCCACCTCCCTATAAACCTATAAGTAATGATGAAACCCAAATGTCTCTTCAGAATGATGTATATCAGATGCTGAACCAATGACACCCAAATTATTATCAATGAATATCCTATATTTATTCGGGATTCCTCCTATTTGGACATATGAAGAACACTGGAATAAATGTTGCTATGGAACAACATTTATTATAAATACCTTCTTGAAATTTGTTTACATGAATCAGTCGCCAAAACATTACCCCCTCCCGCCCCTTTTTATGACTTTAATCGATATTTTCTCACTACTAACGTCAAACCTTTGGCTATAGTGTATTCATTTCTGCCGTGAGCTAATATTCTACTTAGAATGAAGTATAACTAATCTTCTATATCAAAATTACGTAGTCTACCTCTTCGGTGAGTGTAGTGTCTAAAAAAAACTTTAATAATATTATTGCTTACAATACATTGTTCGGAAATTATGACCAGTGTGGAGATACTATATTTTAACCATACACGTGTATGATGTTTATAAACAATCTTCGTATATTTGTTTCCGCCCAATTACAGATAATTGCACAATTATTCATACCTTTGTCTCCTTCAGCAAGTTGTTTCTGTAGTGTGATTTTGTTTTTATAACTAGCCGTCGTTCTGACACTTCGTATTTCATCATTACTTATAGGTTTATAGGGAGGTGGAGTACAACTAGGAACCCTACAGTTATTGAAGTTGATTAGAAATCGAACGCGTCTACAATCTGCCGTGTCCCCTTTGGGGTCACTAGCCTATCACCACATATGATTCACGTTCGGTGAAACACTAGCATTGTGCCAGCAGTTAATGTAAAACTATCCACGGGCTCTTCTCCGTGTATTCCACGCAAGAAGACGTTGGGATGGATGTCTTTAACGGGTCTACACATACCCATTACATTAGGACTTCAGGTGTTTATACCTGCCATACAATAATTTAGAAATAATATCCTGTCACGCCTGCAAATACTTACCCTAGACTATTGGTTGACACGTTAAAAAAAAAAAAAAAAAAAAAATAAAAAAATAAAAATAAAAAAAACCAACTAAAAAGCAAGAGGGAAATGAAGGAAGATAGTAAAGAAAGAAAATAGAATAAAGAATAAATAGACAGATCAAGAGGCGAACAAACAAAACACACAAAAAAAGGTCGGTCAGCCTGTCAGTTTTACCTCAATGGATCCAGAGAGAGAGAGAGAGAGAGAGAGAGAGAGAGAGAGAGAGAGAGAGAGAGAGAGAGAGAGAGATAGAGAGAGAGATGGTCAGTAGCAATGGAAAACCATGCACAAAAATGAATTGGAGCAACTGCAATGTTTGAATTACCTCCTGTTTGTTTGTTATTTCGCTTGTCCTATTCCTATTCATTGTATTCGCCTATGATCGAATGGTTGCTCTTTCATTGGTCGGGACGGTAGCCATGCACTCCTTGTAGAGTACTATTTTCTTGATTGAAACCAACTTTAAAGTTTAAAACCTAAGTGTCTCTTTCATTTATTTGTTCAATACGAATCAAAATAACGCAGAAAAGAGAAGCATTGTAACAATTTCCAACAATATTGCACTGATATAGCTGCAGAACTACATTTTGTGGCTGACACACTCGGCATTGGTTTGAAGAGTTAACTCCCATTTTGTGGCTGACACACTCGGCATTGGTTTGTAGAGTTAACTCACTCTTTTCAATATACAGCTTCTTGAAGTCAATTTTCACTCCGCTGGAAATGTATGTATGTGTTTATTGGTATGTAGTATAAATGAAATATATGCACAGTATGTACACTGCATTTGATATACCACTCGTTGATAAATATTTACTTAAAAAGAAACTCGGCAAGCTTGGTTTCCTTTTAATGCAAAATGTATACACCTTGTGGTATATCAAAAAAGGGGGCGCGGGGTGGGTGGAGTGGACCTGAGATTTTCTTTAGAGCTGGATTTTTTTTTTTACGCTAAGATATTTGTATTTGTTTTCAACTAATATAATATATATATTAGTTTCTTTTGGTTTTTTATTTTTATTTTTGGTATTGTTGGTGTTTGTCTCTGTGTGTGTGTGTGTGTGTGTGTGTGTGTGTGTGTGTGTGTGTGTCTATAAATAAAAACAAGAATAGTTTTCTTTTCAAGCTATTTGTCAGCCGGAATTTATTTTCAAAAATTCCTAGCTCCCCCGACCCACCCACCTCACACACAAATTAAATGGTCGGTCCCTAAATACCACATGGCTAAATTATATTTCAGACAAATTTTCAATATAATACAGAGAGCTCCTATTTTAAACCTGTCAAAGTTTTAGTAATGAATGCAGAACAAATGTGTGTGTGTGTGTGGGGGGGGGGGGGGGCGGAGTGCTTTTTCATATCATAAAGGAATTAAAGTTATAGGACTCATTACACGAAACTTGATGAGAAACAAGGATGTAAGTTGTTTGGCAGGTGATGTTAGAAAAAGTTGCCACTAGAATTTTATTTGACTTCATTACAGTATGTTGTGGCGGCTTTCCGGATATGCATACGTGCATATATTTACATCTGATTGCGACCACAGGAAAACGCCCCTTACGGCCACATTTTGACAAATTGAGATTTAGTTGAATTAGTATTGTTCAAATTCAGATTTTTTTTTAAAGTCTGCAATTTATATGTTAATTTTATGTAAATATGAGAAGTATTTAAGTTGCGCTCTTACATACAACTGTAAGCAAAGCCGCTGCTACTTCATGATGTCACTTGACAAGAATAGAAACATTCGAATTATGATACGATGAGTCATTGTGCTTGAAAGTATTCGATTTCTCTTCACAGCTGTTAAACAGCAGAACAAAGAGTCAATTTTATACGTACATAACGAACAACTATCTTTTTTAATAGAGTTGTCCCAATCAGGAAGCGAAAAGCTACATATTTGAATATGTCATAATGTGATGCAGTTCCCCTTCTATTTATTTTCCTACTGTGGCATTCATAGATTCTCTATGGCATGTTTAACTTACGTATCCCAGCTCGAATTCACGATCATCATCATCATCATCACCATCGCCAAACACCTCACAACACCACCACCACCACAACGATTATGATCATCATCACTCATTTTTCATAAAGATACGGGGATGAATAAGCTATAAGTAAGGGCCTGAAAAGAAGAAGATAAACGTTCGGTCCCTAAGGAAATGAAATATAACAAATATCGATCCTAAACTCTGTCATTAAAAATAATTCGACTACAAAAAACCTCTAAAGTGCCATTTTACTCTTTAGATAATAATCTGATTTCACGAAAAACTATTTTTCAAGGTGAAACGAAATGAATATTGTATTATAAAAACCAAGGGGCAAACAACCCTCTTTTTAATAAAGGCCTTTATTAGGTGTCTATTATTACACGTTGTTACACGTTGTGCCATGTCTTTCTTCATCAGTATTATTTCTACCAATCTGACTGGCCAAACGGTGTTGCGTTTCATTTATTTAAACTTGTATGATATTTTAGACAACCTCCCACCGAGAAGAAAAAAGATGAAATTCTAGAGAAGAGGTTTCCCTTTTATTCATGCTGAATAATAAATAAAATGAAAAACGCTCTCGTTTCTAAAGTTGCATTTGCCGAACATAAGCTACTGTGGTAAGATTGTCGCTGGTATACAAAGAAGTTAACGAATTGCCGGGACTTAAAAGTAAAGTAAAACCTTTCTCTTATTAGGAGAGACAGAGAGACAGGCAGGCAGAGAATAAACAATAGAAACTAAAACGCGTATGTCGCACACATAGCTAAATATGAGAGAGAGAGAGAGAGAGAGAGAGAGAGAGAGAGAGAGAGAGAGAGAGAGAGAGAGAGAGAGAGAGAGAAAGAGAGTGTTTTAGGATTTACCAGCACGTCAGCACAATAATGTCTACCTGGTACCGATTGCAAGGACAGCCCAAGACATTCAAATATAAAGAATTACACAAAATACTGTTGGAAGATAAACCCTCCCCCCCCCAAAAAAAAAAAATCAAAAAAAATCGGAGTACTATAAGATAAAAGATAAACGATAACGATTTTAAAATTCTATAAAATATATATTATATAAAAAGTAAATTTAAAATCCTTAAAATATATAGATATGGACTATTTAAAATAATACCCATATAAAGGACTCATATTCTCAATATGCAAATTATACTTTAATCCATCTCGTACTTATTCTGCATTTGTCCACAAATCATAATTAGAACGTGTAGGCGTGTTAACATGTGGAAAACGTGTTATCAATATTTACATTACTAAATGCAAAAATAAAAAAAATAAAAAATTTTGTTGCTATTCTTGTTGTTGTCGTCTGTCGTGGATGCGGGCTTTTACAATCATAATCAAACATGACAGTATACTTCTGCACCGCTTGCGCAACGGGCTTAAAAAAAGCACACGCTTAGATTGGATAAAATCTCACTGTTTTTCGGCAATGTAAAAAGGAATTTTTTTTATAGGTAATATGCCAATTGGTTAAAAATGTTTAGCGTCACTGGTCTCTCGGAACTTGTTGGAGCTGACGGAAACAAGAACAGAATATCTCCCATTGCGAAGATCAAAGGTGCAATGCCCCCTGTTTATTTAATTCCTTTTTATTTTGTCCGGTAAGCCATGCTCGATGTCTCGGCACTATTAACAAATATAAAAATTTTCCAAAAGTATTACCGTCCGGCAACTAATTCAGCTCGGCACCAATGTACATTCACTCAATGGTATAATGGGTTGTTATTGATTATTTTCCTCCGATATTTTTCAATTACGTCAAAAGCACGCGTTGTCAGTATGACAGCACGTGAAAAATAAAATAAGTGTATCCCATGTAACAAGCTAAGCGTGATATATTCTTGAGGCACTGCTACTTCTGATCTGCTCCCGATTTCGCAGGCTTGGCATTGAATAACTTGCATCTTGTTTTAAATGTTCTTCAAGTCATAAATATCAATTTGAAGTGTGTGCTCCAGGAACTGTGTCATTGCCAGGTGCTTAGCTAGTCGTACTGAAATATTCATGTCAGTGCACATTGTTGCAAACATTTTACATGGGAAGCATGCTTCTTGATCCCGTATTTACATCTTTTTAATACACTCTGCGTACAAGTCCTGAGTGTCCTACTCTCATCCTACCAGTTCTCGTCAGTAACCAGGCCCCGTACTCACGAAACTGTCTGAGCAGAATAATGGAACTCAGACACAAAACTCCAAAATACAAAATTATACTTAGAGTTACTTTGTCCTGTTAATATATCGAATGTCCGTAGAGTTACAAACAATACAATAATGCCAAAATGTTTATGATTATAATCTAATTGAATGAAAAATAATAGACGATGACAATTTGTAAAATATGAGCATGTGTTCAGATTTTATGTTCAGGCAATTTTGTTGAAGTTTGACCAGATCCTGTGACGAATCTGATAAAGCACAGATTTTGAAATTTTGATTTCTTATGCATTTTATTTTATGCATTTAGAGCCTTTCAAAGTAAGCTTGAAAAGCAATAATCAAGGTCAATTTGTCAACGACTTTATTTAAAAGGCGATCCTGGATCAGAACAAGTTCACCTTATATACATATCTTTGCGGTGCAAAGCACGGGCCGAATTAAAGTGTGCGCAATAGAAGTAAAATAAGGGGAAGTAACAAATGACACGTAAGTTATTACTTGTACATATCGCGGAGGGCTAAATAAATATATGCATTTTAGATTGAAATTAGCGATACATTATGTATTAAATGTATTTGTTCCACGCGAAACGTCGACATAATGTTATTTTGAGATCCGAGAGTCTATCAAAATGTTTGCAGCCGCTGATGCAAGTTACGACGTGATTTTTAGATCAACGTTGCGTGTTTACACGATTTTCATTACTAAGATAACAAAATATAAACATACATACACTCACTGAAATAAAACAACTAACTGAAATCAATATATTCCAGCGCTGTAAAAGTGGATGAAGGGAACTGTTTTTGCATGTCATGACATCTGTTTCTGCTAAGCTCTTTTTTGAAATGGGAAAATATTTGTGATAGAAAGATTTATGAGGTCGTCTGTTTTAAATACACAGGTAGGCTAAATTTTATCTTCACGCAATATAAATATTTGAAATCTGATTTTGAAACGTGAACTAATGTTTGTATTCTTGACATTAACTGGCAGAATGCCAAGAGATACGCCAGTATTGCTCTCCATCAAATCGTCTTTTCACCTATTGTATCTCATATTACGAATGCTGCCATAATGGCAAATTACAATTAGTTCTAAAACTTAACACAACATGTATACTCTACAAACTTATTCAGCAGCACCATCTCGTATTAACATACATCGGGTATTAACATACATCAGTTGGTTCAGCTAGCGATGGCAAGCTTTTTAGAAAAGCATATACTTGTACAAGCAATTACAGTTTTGAAAGAGACGTGACTAGAAACTTGATGAGAAACAAGGATGAAAGGTAATGTGGGAAAAACAGTTGTGGCTAGAGGTTCATTTGATTTTATTAGAGGGCGATGTGACGACCTACCGGATATACCTATGTTTATTTATGATCGCGCCAACGGAAAACATCCGTTACGGTTAAATTTTGACAAATGAAGTTTCAGCGAAATTATATTATTTCCGAGTCAGTAGTTGTTTCAATAAATTTGAAAAGTATTTGAGTTGAATGGAAACATATAACTGCAGTAAAATCAACACTACGTAATAACATCACGTGACAAGAACAAACAAAACATCTGCTCATGGTTGGTTTTGCTTGAAATTATTTGATTTTCTTTAACGGATGTTCCACATCATAGACAAATATCGATATTATCCGTAAATGACGAACAGCTATCAACATAAATGGAGTCGTTTCAGTCATATATATATATATACATGTTGGATTACATCATAACTCGATACATCTCCCATTTGAAATTTTTCCTTACAGTAGCGAACTGCGAAATTTCCCCACATCATGTTTTATTTAAGTACCCTTGCTTGCATTCATCAACATCATCATCATCATCATCATCAACAACATCATCATCATCAACATCATCATCAACATCAACATCAACATCAACATCATCATCATCATCATCATCATCATCATCATCATCATTACCATAGCAAGCACCACCACAAGCACTACAATCACCACCATCGATTATATTTAAATAATACAGATATTTGTGAATGAAGAAACAGAAAATAAGCTATAAAAAAAACAATGTAACTATGAATCTAAAACTATATCAGGAAAAATGCTTAAACTTGTTTCTCGTGTCGACTTAGGAAGCAATAGAGGGTCTAGCATCTTATGTTACCTTCAAGTTTTCAGAAAAAGAGTAACAAGATTCTTCTTTGCTTGACTTTCATCATTTTCGTGCCAATATAAACCTTAATCGAACTTCATTGATACACGTACAAATCTATATTTACAGACATATATATATATATATATATATATATATATATATATATATATATATATATAATGTATATGGTCGAGATGGTATAGGGTTTGGTGCTTGCAGGCAAGTCGATGGGTGCCGTAACCCGTGGATCTGGGTTCAAATCTCCGTAGAGTACGAATTAAAATTCTATATCCTGTCTGATAATATTATTTATTCGTATTTAAAAATTCTGCTAATGTTATCAAGCATTCTCCTGTAGGATCCAGTGATATCACATTCCGCTATGTTTGGTGTATATTTGTCTGTCTGTCTGTCTCTCTGTCTGTCTGTCTGTCTGTCTGTCTGTCTGTCTGTCTGTCTCTCTCTATCTATCTATCTATCTATCTATCTATCTATCTATCTATCTATCTATCTATCTATCTATCTATCTATCTATCTTCCTCAAAATGTAAATTTAGGAAATTTAAAATAATTATATGTATATGGTCGAGATGGTATAGGGATTGTTATTTGTTCTTACAGGCAAGGCGATTGGTGCCGTAACCCGCGGATCCGGGTTCGAATGTCCGTAGAGTTCGAATTAAAAATTCTCTAACCCGTATGATACTATTATTTACTCGTATTTAAAAATTATCCTAATGTTATCAAGCATTCTCCAGTAGGATCCAGGGATAGCAGTTTCCGCTCTGTTTGGCTTATATTTGTAATTCTCTCTGTCTGTTTGTCTCTGTCTGTCTGTCTATCTCTCTCTCTCTCTCTATATATATATATATATATATATATATATATATTCTTTAAAATGTAAATTTTGGAAATTTAAAATAATATCGCAATTATATTATCGACTTCTCTTGAATAGTGCTTGTCTTAAATATGCTTTAACATAGTGATGACGACGTTCAGATCGAACACTTCTAGCCTTTCGTTTTCTCCATCAAAAATCTTCATTGCGTGAGAAAATGTATTGCCGATGTTTTTTTTGTTGACATATAACTCTGTAACTGATAACCTTATTAAACGATGTCTGATAAAAGGGAAAACTACATCGTTTGTTATAGCCTTTGTTAAGTTTGTATATATGAGAATATATACACTCTTTATGATCACTTGTCTTTATGAGCATATACAAATATGACTGGCCAGAGTGTACTGAGTTTTATTCCTTTAATTATTTACGATTGTTTTACAATTCAGCCCTCCTCTACCACCAATGGGGTAAGATTGTCACCAGTACCAAATTGCACAACATGCTATGGCTGAAATTATAAGTTATCATTCTTACCGGAATAATCAACTGGCCACACAAATCGCTTAATCGCAAATCTACTATGGCCAGACATAACATTTACGGATCCATATTTTCTCGGTCGATGTTTTTTGGTCAGTTATTTGGCAAAATAATTTTTTTTAGCGGTCATCTAAAAAAATCTCATGTATAACATGTGCTCTGCGTACCATGTATAACATGTGCTCTCTCTCTCTCTCTCTCTCTCTCTCTCATATTTAGCAATCTTTGTAGACCGACACTGTTGACTGTTGAGTCTCTTTTCTGTATGCTTTCAAATCATGTAAGTTAAAGGTTTATCGCGACTTTTAGTTTCTATTTTGCTCAATATCTTAAATGGATTGAAAATTTTGCCTAATGCGTCGGACACATAGTGTTGTTATGGATTACGGAATTGCATTTATTTCGGACCCATGTCATGAATTCCTTGCATAAATAATAGTCTTAAATGTATTCGATGTTGTTTTGCACAGGTGATGTGTTGCCTATAACGTTCTGCATTAGCTGTGTTTATAAATACCTTTGTACTTTGTTTCAAATGTAAAAATGGTTTTTGTTCCGCTAGATTATACTGGTCGGCTAGTCTTATCGACCGTAAGACACTGAACAAGACTTTTATGGGAATAAATACCTCAATTTATTACTGCTATTTATGTATTGTATTAAAAAAATTTTGAACATTTCTTTTGAAAATGAATATCTAAGATATGTAGGGTCAATAATACGTTTTTTGAAACTTCTTTACATTACGATGGATGCAGGTGAAATAGATGCGATTTCGAAGAATTAAATATTTAGAGATTTATGACCCGCATACTTGTAGTTACATCAGCCTATGTGACAGAGACAAATATGATAATGAGAGAGAGAGAGAGAGAGAGAGAGAGAGAGAGAGAGAGAGAGAGAGAGAGATAGAGAGAGAATTTGAAGTGCTTATATTCGTAAGAAAATATTAATATGGTACCGAAAGCAAAATATATCATTGCCATAAGATTTCCACAAAGCTGGTGAGATAGTAACTCATATAACATACTAATCCACAGTTTGATTCCCAAAAATAGGATGAATATGAAATTGCAAACAACAGCCGGTGATGAATGATAACGTTGTCTTTAATTTTAATTACTCTTGCTTCTGTGTTAATTTAGCTTGGGGATATTACTAGGTAAATTAATCATACGGTTAGCCTTTCAATTAATTTTCACAACAGAGGGGAAAGGCACTATAACAGTCTTGATTTGCTACAAGGAGATTTTGGAACGATGACGCGTATAACCTTTTGGGATAAATGACTTACTTTTGTTAAAGAGAGGAAACTCCTAAACAAGAGCTCAATGAGTGTTAATTATTTCGATTTAAAAGTAATCCAATTAATTAAGGACAAATAACCTATGTGGTATTCTTCATGCATATTCAGATTATGAAGTATAATGCGCTTACACTTTCACTTTTGATTTGCAATTTGTTGTGACAAAAAAACGAAAAAGAAGTAGATCACCACTGAAATTGAGGAAAGTATTACAGTAACTATGCAAATCAAATATGAAAATATGGACCGGAAACTTTATCAGGAACACAAATAGTTCGACTTCAAAAGCTATATCGTGTTTATACGCTGCAGTATATGTCTTACAGTATATGTCTTACATATTAATTTATCTTCAGGCTAGGAGTGAAATGATGCCTCAATATTTTGGATTTCCTTGATTTATGGTCTAAGCTGAAACCTTTATTCGAATTATATCGATATACGTAAGGATCTAGGCATACGGCACAAATTTGGATATTATTTTCTACTGCGGTTTTTTATGGACCAATATATTTGTAGTACATGGGTTGGGGCCGTAGAGTAATTATTTTTATTTATTTATTTATTTATTATGAATCGGATGTTATAATTAAAATGGTAATTTATCAAAGATAAAATACTGTGTAGCGATGGATGAAACGCGCATCTCCGAAACTGAGTTTGTTGAAGGCATACTTCCACATAGTGATGTCTGAATTCAGACCACATACATCTGTCCATTCCTTGTTGTGTACCAAAAACATTAATTGCATCAAACGTTATTTACTCTAACGTTATAGTTAGCATTTTGGTTTATTAATAATAACTTGATTACACGAAAAACAATTTCACAACGTAAAGTTCCTGAATGCTGTGTGAAGAAGCACGAGGACTGAAACTATATCTGCTTGCTATGGCCTTTGTTAAAGTTGAATACGTGATAATATATTAACTCTTTATACAAAATCTCTATTATTTTCATATCTATCAATCTGACCGAACATGTCGTCGTGTTAAGTTTCTTTGTTTTTAAACCTGCATTAAATTTATTTTTTCTCAACTTAGCCTCTGCCACATCCGGGTAATATGGTACGATTGCCCTCAGTCGACGTGTCTTGACTTGTAAGTTTTAGCTTCCTTCAGGAAATAACAAGAGAAACTAAAACGTGTCTCGCCACACACATATCTAGATATCAAAGAGAGAGAGAGAGAGAGAGAGAGAGAGAGAGAGAGAGAGAGAGAGAGAGAAAATGTTCGGTAACGAAAACATAAAGATAACAATACCATGAGTTCGACTAAGTTGGCAAGAATGTAACTCCTGCATTTGATTCTCGAAAATATCAACACTATTAAATTGTCAACAATTCCGTATTAATTTTCATTGAGGATATTAGAATGTAAATTAATCCTACGGTTAGCTGTCATCTATTTTCTAAATAGATACAGAAGACAGCATTACAAGTTTGATTTTGGAGATCATTAATTTGGAGCAGGTGGGTGACGTGTATAACTCTTTGAAATCTAATGGTTTTCTTGTGTAAAATATAGGAAATATCTAAAGAGCTGGCATACGTAGAAAATAATAGAATCATTCGTATTAATATCTTTGTGATCAGGATGTTTGAACCTATTTTTGACTTGCACGCCAACCTCTTCTTGCTGTCAGAAGGACGTTATGTCTTTCAGCGTGGCTAAATAGGCCCAATATACTTTTTGGTAAACATCAATAATACGACAAGATTTTCCTGAATGTGAGCACTAAAGACCTTCAAAAAACAAAAGGCAAGAACAAAAAAAAAAAAAAAAAAAAAACTTCATCCTCACTTGATTAATTGCTTACCATAATATGATTCTTAATGGATTAGAGGTAAATAACACCATCGTTATTGTCTACCAGATTAAGATTATTAAGTACAAACTGTTCACTTCTTTTACATTAAAAAAAAAAACATTCCCTCGCCAAAGAAAACGATTCTAGAATGAAGATTTGAGAACGAATAAACAGCAAACGTGGCAATCAAATTAAATAAGGACCTAAAGCTGTATCACGAACATGCAAAACTGCAAAAAAATATATATCTTCTTTTGTATGCAGCAGTGTATTTCTGATATCTTAATTTACCGTTAACTTCTCCTAGGAAAGTAAGAACTATCTTATATATGCTGGATTCGTTGATGTACACTCTTTATTTTTGCCTTAAGTCTAATTTCATCGAACACGTACATATCTACATTTAAAGCCAAGGTCTGATATTTTTTAATAATGATTCTTTGTCCTTTCTTTTTTTTTTGTTTCTTTGGAGGCAGGTTTAAATCTAGCCCTCTTCCCATACAGGTACTATGGAAAGATTGTCCCAAATATCAAATATTACAAGTTGCCGGGCAAAATTTAAAAACGTTTCCAATTCTTACGAGAAAAAACAAAAAGAAACTCAACGGTGTCTAGCTTCACAAACCGCTAAATAGCAGAGAACACTTGTATGCCATCTGTACGGTAATGTTTTAGCCGCAAAGACTTGAAAGGATGGTCCCAAAGTCCATAGACACCAGATATGGGTCTTTTTTTTGTGTGTGTTTGCATCATGTGCTCCGGACATTTATTTGGCAAAGACAGCCACGGCTCATGGTTAATATTTTGCGTATCTTCTTTATTATATAATCTTATCCTTTCTAAATCGCTTTGATATTTTGCGATCTGGGTTTGCGATCTGCATTGCATATATTATCAAATAGTTCTGGCCGTTTCTTAAATATTTCATAATTTGCAATTTTGAATTCTTGTCCAGTTTTCGTTTTGATAAATTCTGCCTAGCTGGCAGCTCTAGTGAAACTCCAGTGTTATCCACAGAAAATCCTGATTAAGACCGTTCAATGAATAAATACGGCATAGTTACTTCAAATACTTATATATGCCATACAATCTGAACATTCGACAACTGGTAGTCTCCATTAAATTATATATCTACCATAAATATAATCAATAACACCTTATCAGACACAGTTTAAAATACAGATTCGGGTAAACTAGAGGTGTGTTTGACAGATTCGGGTAAACTAGAGGTGTGTTTGACAGATTCAGGTAAACTAGAGGTGTGTTTGACAGATTCGGGTAAACTAGAGGTGTGTTTGACAGATTCGGGTAAACTAGAGGTGTGTTTGACAGATTCGGGTAAACTAGAGGTGTATTTGACAGATTCGGGTAAACTAGAGGTGTGTTTGACAGATTCGGGTAAACTAGAGGTGTGTTTGACAGATTCGGGTAAACTAGGTGTGTTTGACAGATTCGGGTAAACTAGAGGTGTGTTTGACAGATTCGGGTAAACTAGAGGTGTGTTTGACAGATTCGGGTAAACTAGAGGTTTGTTTGACAGATTTGATATTTACAGACGTATGATCCTGACGCGTTTGTGGTTTTATCCACGTTTATGACATACAGAGAAAGGGGTGATGATAATGATGATGATGATGATTATGATTATGAGCGAGAGAAAGAGAAACATGGAGCGAGAAGGGGGAGGGGAAGTATTTGCATTGCTTCTTGCGCTAAGAAAATATCAGCAAGGTGCCAAAAACGCACAAAAATAAAAAAATTGCATCACATTTCCACAAATTTGGCAAGAATAGTGACTCCCATAAGATATTTTTCCTCTTTGCAGTAATACTGAAAATATTAAATTCCAATCAATAAAAGTGATAGCTGGTGATGAATGACAACATTTTCGCGAATTGTAATTTGCCCTGCTGCTTTATTAATTTGGCTAGGGGATGCTCTTAGATAAATTCACCCTACGGACAACTTTTCAATTAATTTGAGAAATAGAAGGAAATGGCATCATTACAATGTTGATTTGGCACAATCTGATTTTGTAATAGGTACGTGACGTGTGTAATTCTTTGAAATTCAATGACTTTCTTTTGTGAAAGACAGAAAATACCTAAACATCAGACATATGAGGAAATGAACACAACCATTCGTAAAAATATAATTGTGATGAGATCATGGAAGAAAAAAAAAACGACCCTAACAAAAAAAGTCCAATGCGCTTTTCTTAAAACAGTGAATCTATTATTATTGAAAACTCCGATTTAATTTCACATAACGAATGAAAATCATTGGATGTTAATATAGAATAAAAATGACATATCTTTTCGACAAGTGTATGCTATTGGTTCAAAGAGGTTCGATTTTTTAAATAAAATATGTGTAGAAATTTTTTATGCTTTAGAGATAGAATAACATATGTATAATTTATCATTCTTATAAAAAAAGTTAAAAAAAGACAGAAATAAAAAAAGAAGAAAAAAAGAAATCATTTTAACAATCTGAATCCAGTTACAGCTATGGTTGACTTTGAGCTAGCGGATATTAATACACTGCGTTACCTATTTCCAGAATTTGAGGTAAAAGGGTGTTTTTCTATCTCAGCCAAAAAATATTCCAGAAAATATAAGAACGTTGTCTTCATGTGAAATACCAGGATAATTCGAATTTTGTTGTCAAATTTCGAATGATTGTAGCAAACACTTTTGGTTCCATCTGAAGATGTCATTGACCCCTTTAAAGAACTGGCTGCACACCTACCAGAAGATGCAATGCCAATAGCAGACTATTTTGAGGACGTTTACCTAGGAAGGCGACAATGACGTGGTCACCGTCAGCCATTGTTCTCCATCGATCTCTGGAACATGTTTACTCGTGTAGAGGAAGAATTACCAAAAATAAACAACTCGGTGGAAGGTTGGCATCACAGCTTCCAAGCTAATGTTGGAAGCTGTCATCCAACTATATGGAAATTTATTGAGTGCATTAAACGTGAACAATAACTGCTGCAAGTTCATATCTCGCAAGCCTTGGCAGGTCACGTACAGCAGCCACCCAGAAAGCGCTACACTGATGTTAATGTCCGCCTGCTTCGTGTAGTTCGTAAATATGATCAACGTACCATCGATTACCTCCGTGGAGTTACACACAACTTGCATTTTTAGTACCCTTGACTTGTGATCTATTTTAATATTGGAATCTAGATGGCACTTGTGGCATAATTTCTAAAATACTCTCTCTCTCTCACACACAGACACACACACACACACACACAGAGTGTAGAATATCAGTTTGTAATTCCTGAAACAGAACTGTGTTGGCTCACAAGGGAGAAACAGTTTATTCTACATTGAGGACTATTGAACTTTGATTCTGCAAACTAAGTCAAAATCAAAAGTACATGTTTGGAATAACTGGAATTTAATGTAAATATTAGTATTTAGCATACTCTTCGATGTCAGCTGTATCATCATCATCATCATCACCACCGTTATCATCATCATCATCATTCAACTGAGGTTCTGGAAGGTAGTGCGCATCATTCAAACAAGAACTCCATTCAGACATCGAATTAAAACGTGCATTTTGATGACGTGCATATCCAAGGTACCAGATGACGGCTGCTATGTGCACACACGTACCAACACCACGAGCTCCGGCTCGACATTGGCAGTACCAACCTCTGACTAAATATTGATCATAATCAAGCCAGAGTTTGTAGGCTCTACTGGACACATGACGGCTCTGAATTTTTGCCATTCGAAGTCCTTTCTGGTCTTTATGCACTAATAAATCATAACCTCCATCCTCACTAAGGTGCTCACGGGTGTAAGATTTTGCTAACTTCAGTTGATATACTCCAAAAGTAATATTTCGCAAGTCTTCCTCATCAAGCCTTGGAAAGTCAGGAATTATGGATTCTGAGGCATCTATCTTTTCCCAAGGATTTCTCAACTTGTCTAGACCCTCACGTTCCACCTTCTGCATGAGCTCATTACCATTAAGATTTTTTCATTTCAATGTGGAAAATAAAGTTATTACGGTTTACTATCTGTACTAAGATAAAGGAAGAAAAAAAAATTTCTAATTTCCTGGGAATCGTACCCAGGTCAGCTCTGCATGTAAGCGGATATTTTACCATTGGACCACGAAACTGTGCATACGTGATTTGTATTTATATGAGCTATATAAAGTTTTTTGTATTCTGTAGCAGCCACATAGATTATCTATCTATTAAATATTTATGGTGTTTAGCAGACTGTTTATATAAGATATGGTTTTATACATGTTTGTAAATCAATATAAATACTCTTTTCATAGTGCGTTTCCTCACTAACCCTTCCAGTTATAAACATAGTGAGTTTGAAACTAGAGTCCCCTAGAGAATCTGACACCAGTTACCGCACTGTCGTTAATTCTCATGGATTATCTTTATTATTGATGAGACAAAATTTACCTTATATTGAATGTTAATTATTTATTCTGTCATTTCAAATTGTGCCTCATTGAGTCTTCAATAAGTGATGAACGTGAGGTAGGCCTGACTGGTTCCGTACGGAAACTGCATAGACCCTCAATCGCTTTCTATGATTGGAATTTTTTTACCAAAAAATTCAAAACGAATTAACAAAAGTTTCACAGTATTGCATACCACTGTATATAATGCTCTTATAAAGAAATATTTGTCCAAAATACCAGTCTGATACAAATATTTTATAAACCAAGCTGGATTTGCTTATTTCTTCATAAAACTCGTCGTCTGCAAATCAACACCGCCTGGAAATATTTCAACTGTGAAGATTTTCCTTAATTACTAAAGAATATGTGTGTCTGATAAAGTAAAACTGCATTTAATTTCATACTTTACTCATTTATTGCGACATACTATTTGTAAAATGAAAGTTACATACCTTGTAAACTGCTGCTGCGATAAAAACGTCACTGTTGCCTGCCATATTATCTAACAATTTTCTTTAAAATTACCGTATCCCACATGAGTGAAACAACATAACATTTTCTGAGATTACAACTTATCTAATAAGGGAAACGTCTTGAAAGTTTCCCGTTGTTTCATGACTGCGGGAATAGTTTAATATATATAAATACATTATAGTCAGACGAATTTTTCACATTTTCCGCATTCTACGCCTCACGCGCGGCTGCAAATGACGTCATCGCACGCGATAAATATGAAAAATAAAACGTATTATAAAAGAAAAAGTTATGTCTATACAAAATAAATAAAACAGCTTTTAAAATAAAGAAAATCCACTTTGGACATTTTCAGAGGCCATCACAGTGATCTAGAGTCCCTAGTCCTTTAATTTAAATATTAGTATTTAGCATACATCTGGTCCACAATTTACAATTTGGGTTAAAGATCTTTACAAATATTTCCATCTAAGCTTGGCAAAAGTTATATTTTTCCGTTTTCTTTATATTGATGTAAATCAGAACATAATAAAAACTACTAAGTTACTAAGGCCACAAACTCCATTCTAACACATTTTCTTTTTGTAATTCATCTGGTATTGACGACATGTATTTGACGATGGAATAATTGTAAGGGGTGGGGTGGGGGAGGTAATTTACCTGGTGTATGTGTGTTTGTGTGTGTGTAGGTGACACGGGGTAATTGACCAGGGGGCACATGACCAGGGGGTAATTGACGGGGGGTAATTGATGGGGGGGTAATTGACCAGGAGGTAGTTGTCCCGTAACCGATGAAGTAGTACCTGTTATCGCATGTCATGACTGAACTCTGGGGGTAACAGAATGTATAGCATTGGAATAGCTTTCATGCAGAAATATACACCTGCATACTATAGCTATAATACCAGGTACAACGGGTTCCTTGCGTCAATGCAAATGATTTTACATCATGAGATTGATCAACAAACCTATGATGGTAATACAATCGCACATGCATTGTTAGTTAAATCCCTACCTCTAAAAATAGTTTAAGCAAAATCCAGTGTCGTGGTACCACTATCAGTCAGGTTACATATAAGGTGCAGGCAGATCCTGCTAACATGTATGCATAGGACAATTGATGAAGTAGAAAGCCTGTCTTCTAAACTGTGTAAACATTAACAATACAAATCTGATCACTGGCTTCATTAATTTGCCTATTGTACATATCTTCAGGATATTGCTTAACAGATTTGTCAATATTTCCATCCAGGCAATCAGTCATGTGCTCACACACATTTACCAGTGTTACACCAATCGAAATTTAGGGAGAGAGTATCTGTTGTCCAAACTTTACGAGAGACTTATTGTTCATACCTTAATTTCGTTTCAGTTTGCATTTGTCTGTATTGCATATACATTTATTTTCATATACAACGTTATTATTAATTATAGCGTTTACGTCTAGAAACTTATTTTGCAGTGAAAAGTTATATTAGATTAAAATATACACAAAACATGTCCATCGCCAAATGTGCTACTGAGGAGAAACCCCTTTTTTATTAAATCGCAAAATGGCAATTTTACCCTACACCTGCATACCGAAACAAAGTTTGAAAATTGCGAAAAGTCGTAAATGTAGCCAGCCTGATCTACTATGATGCTAGCAACCTAACTTTAAACTCTGCCTCACGTACCTTCTGAGCATGATCTATTCCTCTTTTTCTTGGTCTTAGATGCATAAAGTAATTAGTCCTAAAGATACCTAAGTATAGTAGTCGGTCTACATACCAGGACATTTTATCATGCTGCCCTCACCTATATGTCCAGATGAAAAAACGTTTCCATGCGCTTTTACTAAAGGTCAATTACATTTCCACCCCAAAAGTAGGTAACTTGGGTATGATTGCGTATATATAAGGCGACCCCTGATTTAGTAAATGCATTATTATCCTTAAACGCGAGCACCATTTAGGCGCTGACCCAGGTTTGAGTTCGATAAATAATTATAACACCACAACATTATTTTTCTCAAGTCACAATATGAATTTTGCATATTATGTAAAATCTCCCGATTTCCATTATTGTACTTATGATTTGCTTTACGAGAGGGAAATTTGAAAATGGAATATCAGTTATTGTCCAATAGAAAGTTCATTTACATGAAAAAAAAAATGATGTCATCAATTGTATAGCCGAACAATTGTGGCCATCATTTCTTTTTGCTGTAATTCAACGGATTACCTGTGTCCCTACTCTTCCGTCTCTCGTGTACATCAGAAACGGACCTGATTTTCTATTTTTGTTTAAGCCTTAAGGATTTTATCTAATAGAATACAACACAATAAATGTCTGAATTGTACATTATTGCACTGTTATGTTAAATTAGTTTTAAGTAACTCGATTACACACACACACACACACACACACACACACACACACACACACACACAGCAACGTACACACATGGTACTTAACAATTAAGTATTGTTCATTTTTTATTAAGGAGCATATTTTGGAAGATGGAGGTTCGGCTACATGTAGAAAATGTAGTGTAATTTTATTGTAAACATTGCTTCCTTTACGACATATCTTTAAATGAAATATTTGAAAATATAATTACTATAAATTTCTAACCTGAACGAATAGATAACAAATCTACTTTGAAACTTAAAAATTATTATTTTATATGGCGACATACATTACTTTGCACGAAAAGGGCCCATCAGACCACCCTAACACTGCAAAAGCTAGCTAATAAAGATGGTTCGAAAATTTGACCTTAATTATATTGTCCATTGAAACAGGTGATAATTAATCGAAAAGGGTCTTTTTCTAGAGTGGATAGACTATAGATAAAATAAATAATTCATGTTCATGCTAAAAGTGTAGTTAAAGGTGAGTATTTTATATTCATATGTGGTGTGTGACACTTCTAATATTTGCTGCCTGATTTTAAAATTCCGTTTATTTGAAAACAACAACAAAAACTTATTCTTGTTCTTCTTTTTTTCTTTCTTTCTTTCTTCTTCTTCTTCTTATCTCTCTCTCTCTCTCTCTCTCTCTCTCTCTCTCTCTCTCTCTCTCTCTATATATATATATATATATATATATATATATATATATATATATATGTATATATATATCGATCAGGTGGTTGATTTTTAAGTTGTATTTTTATATTGATCATTCAAGAAAATAAAGATATTTGTATGCTTGAGAATCTATGAAATTTGCAAATGGGTTTTGCAATACCGTTTGAAACATTAATATTATATTCACAATCGGACATCTTATAATTCCTAAATATACTTGGAAGAGAAAGGGTTTTAATTTTGAGAAATATGTATAAAATTGCATGTTATACCTATTCTTTTTTTTTTTAAATGCACGTAGACCACGATCTAAGTTTACATGCACCTCATTTACAATACACCCATGTGAGAATAGTTATACTTCAGTTTTGGAAAATATCTTTAGTCTGCTCAGGTACCAAAAGATAGGACTGAAGTTAGGACTAAAGATGTTATGTCGTTTATTGGACATAAATCTAACATTCGTCTTAACATTCAACAACACTCATAAGGAACAACTTACTTGTTAAGAGTTGATCATTTTAGGTTTTGTATTAAATTAGAAGACACATTTCTCTAGCAAAATAATTAAAATAAGATTTTCTGAATCTAAACCTAAACCTTAAAAAAAATAAATAAAAAATAATAAAATAAATACACTATTGAAAACTTCTTGTTTTTAAATACATGATGAACACCGATACTGACTTGTACATTCAGTTTACAAATGTTTTATTACAAAATAATTACAATTAAGGGTAATAGCATAAACATTGGCGCTCCTCATCATAATAATCTGAGTCACTGTTCTACCCTACACGCGGTGCAGTCAAGCCAAGGGAAACAACTTTTCATGGATAAGAAAGTTGTCTCAAAAGATGCGTATCGCAGTAAGCTCTATGGCTCAAAGGAAAAGATTTATAGGTTTATTGTTATTTCCAAGGTGTAATTTTATTCGATTCTCACACAGGATTAAGAGTATTGCGCAGAACTAAAACTACTAGTACACTGAGCATTCACTAATTTGAATATAAATATATCTTCCAAAAACTGACACAGGTAACAACTCCAGTCATATTTTACATCTCCTTGTTTCCTTCCACTAGACCCATCAAAAAATAATTGCATCACATAGCTTCATTAACAAAAAACGTTAATAATGTCCCTCAAACACATGCCATCAAGAACAATGACAAGTGATTATCTGAGTTTAAATTTAATTGATTTAATCAATATGTTATGTCACATTCGAATAATATTCTCCAGTTGCATAGACAATAGCAGTTGTTTCCCTTAATTACTTTCCACGTTCGTGGCGACGGACGTTTCATCCTTGTCAGGGTTGGCAAAGTCTTTCCCTGTAACATCGAGCGATGCACATTCCGAAATGGCGGAGTCGGCAACCTGTAACCCAAATGATGTAAGAAGATAACATAATGGGTGTTATTCCATTGTATATATATATATATATATATATATATATATATATATATATATATATATATATATATATATATATATATATATATATAACGAACTGAAGGGCAGAATTTTGTGGAAATAATAGCATGTAGGTCGGACGTCATACTTAGGAGTTACGTCATTTTATATCTCCGAATTGGCTGCAAAAGTATTTAATCCTTGTACAGCAGGGCTATGGCCGAATGGCATATTTGGGCCGGATACCCCGTGGCGCGCCAAGAAGGTGTGAAGAAACCTGGACCCAGGCGGAATGAAAATTAAACGATAGGCGTGTCGACCAATTAGGGGTGAGAGAAGCTAAATCTATCGGTGGGAGGGGCTAATCCTTTAAGCGGGAAGATGCGTTATTCTTATTCGTAAACGCACAAAGAAACGTTAGTGCGCTGCTAATTCTCGAGGGGTAGAGACGTGTGTCTGAAGTCGGAATTTGAACTGGGTAAAACAAGCTTCTAAAAGGTAAGACGGTATCTTGGCCGAGTCTTTGTGCTTGATTAGAGTAGATAGTTGAATTTATTGGAATATTGAATCATAACGTATCGTTGAATTTATTAGAATATTTGATCAAAACGTATAGTTGAATTTATTAGAATATTGAATCATACCATATAGTTGAATTTATTAGAGAATTGAGTTATGACATGTACTTACATTTATCAGAATGTAGATTAAGAACTATGCGAAATTAGACTGAGTTGGATTTATATTTATATGTATAATTCTGTAATTCTTAGGACGTATGCAATAGGAATGATCACTTATTAACGATGGGTAGATTGTTGTGTCAGAACATATCAACATTTAGATCATGTATGCGTGTGTTAAAAAAATTCATTGGGTACTACTATTTCATACGTAGAGTGCAAGGCATGTATAAGATAAGTGGAAATTAATATGTGCATAGGGTCTGGAAAAGTTGTTCGCTCATTAGTCTGACGGAAAGTCCGCGAGAGAATGTTAGATTTCGAAGAATAGGGTAGGGAGACAAGGATGCACGTCCCCTATATTTCTTCAGGAAGCTCCCAGGGTTTTCGTGAGAGTAGGCGCAGAGAGATTCCCAGGGTGTACGTAGTGACTACACCGAGAGAATAAGAAGGCAGGAGTAGGGAGGAGGACAGAAGGGAGAAAGACCGAAGGAAGCCGAGTAAACTCATAGGGTGCACACAAGACACGGCGTACAGAAGGAGGAAAAGGAAGGAAGGAGGAAGGAAAATAAATTAGTAACAGATGAGTACTCGGGTTAGCTTACTGAACAGAGACTATATCACAATAAGACATTAACTTTCATGTGACGAATTAAAATTTTAAGGGCATTTGGTTAACCCGGCCAATTATTGTGTCAAGATATTATTGAACTGAAGTTTACATCGAATTTATTATTAAAATTTGAAATTGAAGATTTATGTCCAGGAAATTATTTGAATTGATTCTTATATTTGATAAAATTGTTATCTATTCAACCTTGAGTTGTTTTGTGTATTTAGAGAGTCGGCATTGCTGACTGGGGGCTCGTGAGTCGTTAAATTTTAATGCACACTGTAGCAGGGTTGTGACAATCTATATATATATATATATATATATATATATATATATATATATATATATATATATATATATATATATATACATACATTTCAAAGGGAGAGTTACCTAATATCTAATATATAATATATAATTTCTTTAACACTTTTTAAACACTCGACTCTCCTTAGTGGGAAAATATATAGGTCAAAGTGCAATCCGGGAGTTTGAAGAGTGTCGGCGAGGATAATTCATGATTAATACAGATAATTATTAAACACAATGCGTCACATATGGCTCGGTGCACAGAGGAATTTAAATAAGAAAGCTAATATTTTATAATGTCCATCGCGGCGTTGGAACGCGGTTACGTTCTGTCGGTGGAATAACAACCTTGTCTCTGAGTAGTTGAGTGAGATAGCCACAGGACAGCTAGATACAAGTAAATTCGTAATTTGGCACAATTTAGGCCGATACAGTTGCCCAGGTTCCGAAGCGCTTGCATCGTGTACAGTGCTAGTGTACAATTATCCTTTTTAAAGATCATAAGAAGTTTGTACAATGCTTCAGGAATTCGAATAAGCTTATACAAATGAATTAACCCTGAGCAATTTATACTATTTGTCAATAAGAATGACCTGGCGTCTTGACCAATACGCGGAATATTCATAAAGGCCCAGTCCAATTGAGAAATAGGCATAGCGGAGTTATCGTGCGAATAAACAAGCATGAAAAGTACATATACTTCACAACACATATTTTTCAAGTGATTAAGAGTCTAAAGAAATGTCCGTCACCAGGTTATTCTTGTCGAGCTATACATTTCTTTCCCTAAACAAACATAACCTCAAGAAAGTATTAGAACAGGCCTGACATTTCTACTCAATTTTTTGCACTAAAAGTTGAGGCAAAAAGACAAAAATACTTACTTTTTCAAGCATTGTGTATTTTGGGTGATGGTGTTCTGTAACAGGATTATTATCGGCCCTGTTGTAGGCACAGAGAAGTGCTCATCGTCTTTTGTCACTCGTATTTTCACTGCTGCTGTGTAACAGGTTACAATGGAAAAAGATAGCGTCTCCTGTCGAGATGCAGAATAAATTCAACATCAGTACATATTTATATGTATATCTCTTTCAGAGATAACAGATTCCTTTCAACTTTTAATGCATGTAAACTTTTTGTCCAAATTTGTCACACCAATGAATTTCAAACTTTGACCAAACGGATCTGAAGTTTAATAACGTTAAAAATTAGCATCGTGTAAATTTCTTCTTAAATTATACTTGCCTTGCCAGGAAATGTAACTACTACTAATATCCCGTAAGAAATTGTAGTGACAATATTTCAAGAAATTTAGTTTTAGTCAAACAAATGTTTTCTGTATTGTTTGGTCAAATTTTGCTGGGTTTGTTGATTATGATTGACTCATTGAGTAAAATGGAGTTGGATTAAAAATAATGACATTTTAAGCAACTATGTAATTCGCTTTTAATAATTAAGACAAAAAAGTAAACGAAGATTTCTATTAACTTTCCCTTCGAATGTAAAGGTTTCTTTAATTCTAAAAGGACAGGAACAATGAAACCAGAAAGTGAAAGAGCGTATTTTTTTTAATCATTTGCAATGATTATGCCCTTGATTTCGCATTGAAGTATTAAGCTGCCGTCGTCATGATATTTACATAGGATACGTGATCAAGACGACATCGTTTACGGTGACAAGATGAGTTACCGACTGGAATGTGTTTGGATAATTATGTAGACAAGACAACAAATTTATATACTTTTGTGGCGACACATTAGTAAGACAACGCAGATGTATCAATTTGTCATCATTTCTACATAATCATGTTAACACATTGCAATCGGTAGGACGTCTTATCGACCTAAACGACGTCATCGTGATCACGTATTATATGTAAATATCTCATCATGATGACGGCAGCTTAATGCTTCCAAACTTTTGTCATTTTTGACAAAAGGTTTTCTTATGTACAAGAAAGAAGAGCCGGTGGAGATATACGGAGATACCAACCAGAGTTTAATTCCACAAATTTATGGGGAAAGTTATTGTCCCGGATTTGTTGTACACGCTCCATGTCAGCGCCCGTTTGCCCAGCCACCATGTTATGCTCGATCCGTCCACATTTATGGGAACTTTCCAGTATCTGTAATAAAGGAATGGCGCTTTTCATGATATATTCCCATGATGCAATTGGAAAAGATAGCCGATTTTCATTGCATCACTCTCCATGATTTATGACAGAAACTAATCCAAGGATACAAGTATCAATGCTCTGACTTTTCATGTTATAATTTTGCTCTTCACGCAATCAATGATTTATGTATATTTTTTTCTGATCACCCGTATCTTCATTAGATTTTTTTTTAACCATGACAACGTGAAAATGCCAATTACAGATTCAGTCCTCGTTTGATTGAATTTCATGTTCTGTCATTTTATGTATTTGTAGAACTAAGGTTACATACATTATTACTACACATATCGCAATACAACTAGCATGAAAAACGACACGTACTATCTGTTCAACTCGTAATTTGGGTGTAGGACACTCATTTCGTACGCATTTCCAGTATTAGTCACTATATCTACTAAAATAAGTTCTGTTTGGAAGTCTTCGGAAGTCACTCATTCTGTCCTGATGAAAGAGGGGAATAATGACATGCATAAAGGAAATTCTCGTTTAGGTTAATCTATTTTTACTCCATGTAAATTGGTAGATGAATCGAAGATATATATTTTACCTGTAAACATCCATTCTCTTTTTTGCAGTCATCAATTGCAATAAAAACGGTCATCATGTCTGGTTTTAAGCAGCCATTTTTATACCAGTACCTGGAAGTAATAGCAAAGATTTGTTATATATGCTTCCACTACAATTATATGGTATAGTATTCGCCTCCCCACCCCGGTAGTTTGTATCCCTCTTGCATTTTAAAAACGAACAGCATCAAGGATATTAAAAATGCACAAAACGTAGTCATTTCATTTATTAATTTATATTTTCTGATTGTCTTCAGGGCGTCCCTAACGCTGACGTCTTGTTCGCGTTTGAAACCAAACGGAAGTTTCCAGTGTACGCAACCTGCCTGCTCACCATCCTTTTCCGGTTCCTGAAAAAGTCCATTTTCAGTGAAGGGGTGAGGTTCCTCGGACTACACATACATATAAAGTAAAATCTGTGATGTCGCATCGAATATTTGCAATGTCTATTTCTAATATTTCTCAAAAAACATTGAACAAAATAAAAAGAGCAAGCGGTGCAACTATTATGTAGATGGGTTCAAAGTGAAGAAACTCCGAAAATTACGGAAATTTTCGGAATCATTAGGAGCTTATCGAAGACGATGAACTACATCACTCATGTTGTCTGAAACAATAGACTCGCCCACGCAAATATGGCGGCCGCGTTAGCAAAGAAACTCCCCTTTGGTTTGAAACGCGAACAAGATGACAGTGTTAGGGACCCCCTGGCAACAATCATGTTAGAAATGATACAATGACGAATGAAATGATTAAGTTTTGTGCATTTTTCTATATCCTTAATGCTTTTTGTTTTTAAAAACGGAAGGAGGGTAGGCGAATACTATAGTCTTGTTCAAGAAAGTAATTTTCATTCCAAAGATTACATATTGTTTTTAAAAGTTTCAACAAAATCCATTTGTTTAAACAAACCTTCAAATTATCATAGTAATTGTTATTGGCATTCGTAACTAGGTAAGAGGTTCTGAAATTATTTATTTTATATTTTTTGTACTTAGTTATCTATAATTTGCTTAACACGTTGTACCCTCTACATACGTAGGTTATGTCCACTTCTCTGCACAGCCAATTATGTCCGCATATTAGCAGGTACATGACTTTGGATCATGGTCAGTAGGGTAGGTGAGCAAATGTTGCGTTTACATTCTTGCATTTGCAAGAAGGATATTATAAAAATAGAAAAGGATAGCAAAACAAACCACAACAAAAATTGGTTCAAGCTAAATGGTGATAGAGCGAATTAAACATTTCATGATATGCATGCTCAATTTAATATTTCTGAATGCAATAAATATTGGTCATAAAAAAGAAAGGACATTTTGTCAAATTATAAATCAATGTCAAGACATTTATTGGCCTTGACACAACCTGTGTACTGCCTGTCTTGCACAAATGTTTCATGACTTCGATGGCTTGTAGTATACACCTACATTGGGTCAAATTTGGCTGACAGGAAAAGCACAAATCCCATGTGTGTAGGGAGCACTTTTTACCTAGTTAGATATAGATGACAAAGAATTAAAAAATATTAGTTAGTGCAATAACAAATTCAACATGTATTGTGTAATGGCGTACACACCATTAGACCAACTTGTGTGGTATTAGAACCATGCTCACGCTAGTGGATTTTAAGTAAAGGTGACAAAACTGGGTTATCACAGGACTCAATCAGACTATGTACAACATTAAAGACCACCTTGGCCAAGGAAGGTATTGTGGCAGGAAATAATGGATGATGTAAATTTACATTTAGTTAAGTACTCATTTCAGGAATTTAGCGTGGTTTCAAATCGGATATAAAGATCCGATAAAAAGATGAACATTTTACGCATCGAATGCCCTATTTGAACTTGACTTTTGTGGAAACAGTTGTCCTAATTACATTTAATGATTCTTATATACTGTTTCGTTGATTGTAGTACAAAACATCTCGAAGAATCAGCAAATCAAACGGTGATAGAGGGGGAGATAGGAGCAAAGAATAAAGACATATCCTCTATCAGATTCTGTCTAAGCAACAAAATATACACATTAGCCATAGTATAGTGTCGTTAAATAAAACTTCTACATTTAACATTGTTTGCTGTAAGTGTTGCATATTAAGAGTGTTACTATGGATCGAGAAACGGTGTAAATATTTTGTTGTTCGTGCATAAAAGACAGTGTTCAGAGGAACCATGTGACCAACATGCGTTCGTGCAATGGTGTATCAGATTCAACAGGTATCTGAGTTGTGAAACATTAGCACAAAATTAAAGCCAGTAACACAAAACTTAACGTTGCCCCCACCTCCGTCCGAAAAGTTGTAGCTGTGTCTCACCCATACGTAGGCAGGTGAGATACAAATACATTGCTGGGATATACTATCATGGCTTTTCTAGCCCCTCCTTTGTATTCATAAGTGTATGTCGAAATATCTTTCGAGCTTGAAATTCGTAAATTTGATAAAATTCAACTGAAATCTAGTTCCCCGTGAAATTGTATAACTAAAGTATTCTTAGATTGATGAGTAATCGGTAAACCAAAATCAATGCGTGCAAAAATATATTAACTTCTACTTCTGCTATATATGGATAGATAGGTAGATATTATATCCTTTTTGTCTCTTTGAAAAATAAAATTAACTTTATAAGTTGTAATAAGATTCCGTGGTTTGTTTAACCTGTTTGCGGGAGACTTTTCTATAATTTATCATCAACAATATTAAAGAAAAGAATCTGAATGTGTGCACGTTTTACCTACATAATGACCAATTTATATTGATAAGATTAAATCATCTCACCCATAGTCTTGATGCCATATATGTTTCCCTCCAATTTTAGGTGGTTTCTTCATTAACTTGGAATGGTAATGATATACCTCGCCTCCAAGAAGCTGAATGAAAAAATATGCATGCATTCGGACATTTATTCTGCAACTGGAGCTGATATATTTTTCAGCATTAAAATATATGTATGGATGGTTTGCTGTGATCTTCCAGGTTCCTATATTTGATTCTCTGTGAAGTAATTTGAAAAGAATGTTGTATATTCGACGGTTCCTTCGGAGCATCGTTTTTGTTTCTATACAGATCATCAGACACGTTCCGGGAAATGTCGGAATGGAAACAGTTAAACAACGTCGATAAATGGAGTCAAATACAGTTTAATTCTATGCTGATGGTCTTTAAAATCGCAACAAACGAACAGAAGTGATCACTTACCGGTATTTGATGAAATGTAAATCATTGATAGCTTATCTTGAAAATGTCATCAAATTCCAATTTTATGTCTTTCAAATGCTTTCAATATTATTCATGACGACACCGGGAAAATTGCAACTGGTCTCTGAGCCCTCGTTAGCACATAATTTACCTTCCTGCGTTACCTATATCTCTGACTATTTT
Organism: Margaritifera margaritifera; assembly: GCA_029931535.1. Classification (NCBI taxonomy): domain Eukaryota; kingdom Metazoa; phylum Mollusca; class Bivalvia; order Unionida; family Margaritiferidae; genus Margaritifera; species Margaritifera margaritifera. The sequence continues at coordinate 2,354,499 of JAQPZY010001529.1, forward strand.
GTTGACCCTTTAAATACAATATATATTTTAAGGATCAGCAAAATAGTCAGAGATATCGGTAAAGATAGAGATATAGGTATATATATATATATATATATATATATATATATATATATATATATATATATATATATATGTAAATCAGGAAGAAAATCGTTAAAGTTTCAAGATGTTTCGCAGAACATCGTGAGTATATTTAAAATGAGTTTTTTTTAATACAATGTATTCCGACCAAACTCCCAAAATGTACAGGTAAAGTTAATAAAGAGCTAGATTGTCCAAAGTTTCTGAATTTATTACCTCCCTTGACTTAAGGCTCGGGTTTTCTGTTATGTGTGACGTCATTCCATAAGGCGCAGACCAGCCAAAAATATAGAAGTGTACTGATTCGATCGTCATTTCAAGTAAATTTGACGGTTTTTGTGCAGTATACTGTCTCAAATTGCTTCAAAAAGCATAAAAGGGCTATTGTTTTCCCTTACATATTTCTAAATGAAGTAGCATATGTTGTATTTTGTTTCAATGATATTCATATCTACATCAGTTCACTTGTCTTTTATCTGAATTCTCAGTTACCTATACGTTTGCAATCACAAAGAATTTGAATACAATTTTTTTTCATTCTGCCATTATTTTGATAAGCTAATTCTATCAAGCATTTATCACTGGTGAGTGATATATTCAAATTTGTGTTTGATTTCAGGATTATGTGTACCTTTTCACACGTGCCAGCAACTTTCTCACTTCTGCAGAGCATGCCAGTTGTGTCATTTCCAGGATGATTCCAAAGGATCATATATGCTTTTTTGCCCTCACCATCTGCTCTCTGGATAAATGTTTAATGCATATTATAAAATAATACTTGTAAAATACTTATACTTAAAACGAAAAATTTAAATACAGTTAATATTGTCCTGTTTATATTATAGTCGTATGTAGATTCTACCTTCTGTGTATCATGGAGATTTATTTCTTATTGTGTGAATTTGTGTGAGACTGTATCTAAATATTTATGAAGGTATTGCAAATATGTCAGATCTGCCAGTGCTTCGGAGAGATAAAACACATGAACTAATACATCCACATTCCCCACCCTAACCCACTCCCGCCCGTTAGTCAACGCGTGCATGCGCGGTGCATAATGTAGCTAAACTCTTCTTTGAACGTTTAGGATATAAAAATGAATTATTCGTATAAGACGGATTGGTTAATGTGCACGACGGTCCTACAGTTTGTCGTAACTAAATATGGGGACGGGGATAGGGGAACAGAATGCTGAAACCATGGAGTATATGTGCGTATGATAGCTTTGCCAAATAATATTTGCTTAGAACTGCCCTTAAATTTAAAACATATTGAATGATGCTATTGCACATTTATATTGGTAAATGATAGATGGGGGCGTGTCATTGATCTTTTACTGAGAGATTGTGATTATCTTAAAGAGGGTTAACCAGGAATGCTTTAACGTCAAAAGTAAATACTTATGTGGACATTTCGGGGACAGAGTATTGATATTAAATAATATAATATAAATCTTCCAGACACTGACATGAACTATCTAACTAATGAACGAAGGAGCGTAAGAATGACTGAATAAACCAAGCAAGCAACCAACCAACTAATCAATCAATCAATCTCTATGCCCATCTGCTTGTATGAATAACCCGAAATCCATCTATCTCCTAACATGGCTAATTATATGGCTCGCTATAGCAGATTCCCACGCCTTTTATTACATATTATTCCCCGCTCCACAACCAAACCCTCCCACCCACTTCCACCGCCACCCCCTCCCACGACTGCCTTGACCGAAGGCTACAACGACAATCCATTGCATTATATGAGCACGATATAAAACGTCTTCCTGCTAAGATTGCATATATAAAGTCTGGTAAAACGATATTCACTTTAATCGACAATTTTGTACATTGACTTTTCAATCATTCCTATGCACTCCAAATGCATACCCTGCTACTGATTGTTACTATATGGGCAGGTTTTGTATAAAGTTTAGTGAATTTTCATCCATCACTCAGGAGGAGAGATCTACTTAGAGATAGACAGGCAGACGGACGGACGGACGGGCGGACGGACGGGGGATGCTGTAGCGATATTCTCGACCCTTCAGCGTAGGAATAATAGGGCTGGTAACATTGATAATAATATGTATATTTCTGGATGTGTACACAATATGTCAGATTATGCAAGTATTAACATTTTTTTAATAGATATTTCAAATCTGACAGTTTTAGCTCTGCAGAATAATACAAACTGCTTCCTAATGATAGCCAATGATAATAAATTCTAAGAATGGTTTTTGATCGTCATATGTATGATATATATAAAAGTATTAATATGGTCTTACCCCGTACGTATGTTCTTCATATTTAGCATCCTGTATATTTTTAATTATATGCTCAACTTCAGCGCTACACAGCAGCCCTCTGGTTAAAATAGAACGAAATTATCATAGTGACAAAACCTGACATCTAAGGAAAATAGAGCAATCGTATCACTTAACTCTTTGTATGGATCCATGTTAGGTGCGTTATCGGCATGTTGGAATAAATATCAATATATTAATTTCAGATATCGACAAATATTTGTTAGATTTCCATCTGTAAACCACAACATGTGTCCGCTCGTGAAGGGTAAATGTTTCATTTTGTGCATTTAACTGCTGGTAGCCGGCTGCGTTAAAGGGATGACCATCTTAGAGGGGTACTATTGAAGGCAAACCCGTCATTAGCAAGTGATTCTGGTCGTTAAAGGCGGGTGGCCGCTGGTGGGTGGACGGGGCGTTAAAGAGGGAAACCACTATATTGTATTGAACTACTAAATCTGCTCAAGAATGTATGCTCAAACCTTGCATCATTCCACCCTTTGTTGCAATTTTTTGTTCTACTGCTAAATAACAAAAACGCGTTGTATTTAGAGTTTGTATTCCAGTGATGCTCAACATCGACATTTAATTTAATGTACATCCCTCTCGCTACATCTTGATTAGCACAGACTGAGCTAGGTTTCGAACAATAAAATAATTCATTTTCTATCTCCAAAAGAATAAAATAAATAGGAGTCAATATTTTAATTTTAATTCTGCATTTTCTTAAACAGTATAGCAAACGATATTATATTCGGTATGTAGTTTCCCAAAATTGTCGTCCGTGCTGAACAATGTCTTGCAGAAGCTATCATGTCTGTCTGGTATGGTATTAAAGACAACTATTTAGTTCTGGGTAGCAACGGAAAGGGTAACATGTGCATAAAGGGAAATACTTTGCTTGGTTAGTAAAAGGTCTGATTGACAACTTGTATTCTTTTAACGAAAATCGTGTGGGCTGATGCAGCAAAATATTTTTGCTGCAACGAGGGGCCAGTATTTTGAATGACAAAGAAATATGCATTAGAGACAAATAAAAATACAAAAAAGCAATACAGCCGCCCCCCCCCCCTTCTTAAATTTGTGTTCACGAAAAGTAATAAATGTCGATACATTGTTTTGTGTTATGTTTGCAAAAGCAAAGTTTAATTTTAATGACTTTTCATGTTGAGGTTATGGTTACCAGGAATATTGATGCTAAATATAAAATGTATCCTGTGTTTGAACTAATTTGCAATATTAGGTAGGTAAGTAGGTAACTAGGTAGGTTGGTTGGTATGCACATTAGTTATGTACCTTACTATAATGTATCCAAATGTATCGAAATCTTTCTTCATTTCTTCTGTTACCACAAATGTCTTTTGGAATTTATATTCTGTCGAAGATAATATATATCCATACAGTTGATATAGAAATAATTTTAAAATGTCCTTACTTTAATTGAAAAAATATTTGCACCAATAATTAACAAATATATGTTATATTATAACTCTAATCATATATATAATTACAGATTTTTTGCACGAACAGTCAGATGCATGAAAAAGATGTATACAAATGCTTTTAATTATAATTTTGTCTAATATTAACACTAGAAGCAAATCAGAAAAGATTCTCAGATACAAGAGGCTATAGACATTAGGAAGACACTTTCTGTACTTACAAAATTGTGGACTACTAACACAAGTACATTGAAAATTAAATACACATATCTCCAGTTAGCATATCTTTCACACTGCAGATACAGATGTAAGGCTAATGAAATAACTGGCCTAAAACACTTAATGAAACATAGTGCATAGTTTGATGACAGAAGTAATCAACGTTAGCGGTTCGCATTTCGAACCATCGGGAGCGTTGAGTTTTCACTCTATTAAAGAAACAAGTTCTCTTATGGGAATATCAATTCGCGAAAGGTTGAATACATGTAATCGTTCCATGAAATATGTGGGTAAACGTTCTCAAATTTATATGTGTAAGATATCAAGCTTGTTACTACATATATTTTAATTCACACAATTTTGTTGAGAGCAAACTGCAAATAATAGATAATGTAAGTTTACTTCTAAATCAATAGTTTTTCCTACATTTGTAAGGGTTAAAAAGTATTAAATATTAAACTGAATACATAAGAAAGGAAATATAGCTGATGACTATGTTATCCAATTTGTCATTGTTTGCTATAATTAAGGTATACAGATGACAACTGAGGTAACCTCTAAGATTAAATTGCATTGAATTGTGACTAATTTGGACATAATTGCATGTTCCCAACGGGATCATGTAATTGTATTGGACAGACGTGTCTGCCCCGTCGGACCAAAACTCCAACCCAACTCGGATTCGCAGATCACTTCAAAGAATATGAACAGGGTATTGCAACAAAAAAATCGTTAAATAGCTATATTTTAATAATTGACATTAAATGTGACTGTTGCAGCATTTAACATGCAAAGGGGCATTTACGATTTTCTTCTGTGTACTTTATCCAAAGCCTAGAGTCCTGAGCAGTGATAGTGTGCAATGCCTACAAGAGTATTGCAATTAGCTGAATGTAATGAATTATATTTAAAATTTGTAATTTTCTAACAATTATCGATATGTACCGTAAGTTGGTAAGTTTTTCGTACCTGCTGTCGCCATTTCTCACGTTGTGATCTCCTTGTGGGAAACAAATCTGGGGAAGACATAAATCGAATCAATCGGCCGTCAGGGGACGTGTTCAGAAATAGGTTCTTCAAAATGATTGCTCCTGCTTTTCTGGCTGACTATAAAGTCAAATATAAGTCAGCTTTAAAATAAAATACATAGCTATCATTGAGGTAGTGTAAGCTTCTGCTCAGCAAAGAGATAACAATTTAAGATTCGCTAGATGCTTATTAATTTTAAGTAAAGATATAAATCAGTTTATCAATTGTTCATTCATTGTGCCTGAAAAATGGCCTAAACGCAAAACTTAACAAAAGCGTGATGGACGGACGGAAGGACAAGGGTCAAACGATGTTCCTGAGCACTGTTGTGGTGGAGACCACTAAAATGGATTATATAAACCAGTTCTTACAAATCGATTTAATCACTCAACCCCTACATTTTTCGAATGCTTATTTTCAACACTATCCTCATGAGATTTGTATGAATCGAGTGTACACTTTGTTTGGTGTACAATGCCTTTATTGAACGACAAGGTCAATGCCACGGGTAACCGCGGCAAGACACCACTTTAGTATCCATATATATTACTTTTACACGAATTATCGATAATATCATTCTTATAATCTTGCTTATTGACCTTCATAAAAGGGAATGTTTCCCCTGCATAAATGTAAAGCCTACATGAGTATAAAGGTATAGAGTCAAATAATGCCCGGAAATTGTATATAAATACATTTTACTTACTGCACATGTATTATATCTGCGTATGCATCAGTTTTGCAAAGTCCTGTTTTTCTCTCTGACGGCTAAAGTAGTTTTAGACAGCAGACTAAGTTTTGACCTATGCATTGAGGACGAAGTTATGTGTTTTAACCTGTACAGTGGTGTTCAGTTGTGTTATCTCAAGCAAGCTGAGGAAGACATCTGCTCTTGATAAGTACAGGGACCGATCCTTATATAAATGTTACGTGATCTTTTACTTTATCTGTCAGATGGACCAACAAGAACCATCTGTCTTCCTCGAGTCGTAAAATAGTTTCAGCAGTGCATGTCATCGTGCGTGCGTGGTCTGAATGAATGCTTTTCTTCACATCCATCACTCCACAGTGCACGTACACCATATTTTCTATTACTCAGATGGACTTATCCCTAATACAACGTTGTTAATGAAAGGTCAAATACACATTTCAATACTGTTGACATATAACAATAATCCAAGAGCTGTAGTTTTGACCAATTAGCATGATATAACTTAGCCATAGGTAGGGTGAAGAACACTTTTAGCGGTGACATATAAAAAATATACATTTTTCTATTTCAGTGGAAATCCTTTAACGTCTTATCGGAGGCTGCAAATACTACTGGTGAATGTATATAAAGACATTGTAAACCCACACACTTTGTGAAATCTGTAGGTAAGACACATAACAGGATATCCCACTTTCTTTAGATGAAAAGTACATAATGTACTGTACTATAATCAATTTAGACAACACAAGCACAATAATCTAATTTGTCTGTTTATCCACAATCACAACTTATCCTCGATTATTGTGCACTTTATCAATCATCTAAAATCCCAAATAGAAGATATGGGCTAACTGTGAATGATCTCTCTCTGTATGTATGTATGGAGGCATGCATGCATGCACGCCAGTATGTATGTATGTATGTATGTATGCATGTATGCATGTATGTATTCAATTCTACAGACCCAAAGTTCCATTGATACAAATGACAAGAATACAAGTACAATATAACAACACATTGTAGTGAAGATTTACATCTAAAACATGCATGTACAAATGCAAAGACAAATAACAGCAAACAAGAATCTGTTGATTTGTTCATTCAGGAATAATACAGTATGTGTTTCCAGATTTTGTAAAAGCTGCAATATTGTTAGTTATAATATCTATGTTGTGTGTTTAAAGAACGAGTTAAATTATTTTGTGTTGTGTTTAAAGCATTGTGTTTTCTGATTTTCAAACAAATTGTTGTGCAGAAAAAAGAGTTTTATGCTTAAGGTTTAATCTTGGACCATTTTTGTTATTTAACTTACTAAATAAGGACAGTAAAAACAATTGTGCATACATGTAAAAAGAAGTAGAAAGTCAATAATCTTTCTCCTACTCTCTACAATTGTTAATTAAAATGTTTGCGGATTTATTCATAGGAGTTATTGCTAAAATTCAAACCTACATTAAAACATATGAATTTATTAAATGTTCGTTGAACCATTTCAATTTTGGAGTGTCAAAACAGATCGGGTTCAAATCCTGTCCAGACCAGGACCGGGTCTCCGTGGTGTGTCCTACTGCAAGGCACTTTACTTGAATTATCTCGGCACGATGTAACATTTCATATGTTGTGGTGCCGGTAAGCACCAGCCAACCAGACAAGCGAGCAAGCAAGCAACCAACGAACAATAATAACGCTAAGAAAGGTAAATCGAAAATATGCAGGACACCTATTTCTAGGGGAGGTAAATCTGACTGAAACAGAAACCTATTTATAAACTGACCATCTGCGATGTGTAATCAGGACAGCTCACCTCTAAAATATCATTGACCTTGATTGACTGTCTCTCGATTAAATTTCGAATTGCTAAATATACCGGGACTTATCAAAATTGATAGCAATGAATCAGGATGGTACCGTATTATCCGGGATAAATCTTCTGATTCAATATCTAGGTCTATTGTATTAACTCGATTACATCATGTACAAAAGCTTAGAAACAGATCTAATTCATATTTTAAGCCAATATCTCAATACCTGGAATAATTATTGCCTCACCCAACTACAATATCAAAGTGCAGGTAGGAAACTGAGTTCAAATGACATAATCTGTTTTTGAACTACAACATAAACAAAATCCGATATATGAAAAAGTTCACTCGAATTCCATCTTTTAATGTTTATTGAATACATTAACAAGGATGAGGTTTAATTTTAGTAGTATTATTTTACTGTACTAAAGGTATAGGAAGGCGACTTCAGAAGGTTTTTAAATAGTGGGAGGTGTTAGGGGTGCGGCAATTATTTATAGCGTTCGCTAACCACGTGAAAGCCAACTGTCCGGATGCGAGTGATGTGATACTGTAGGAACAGACGCTCGTTGTAAACACTTGATATTCACCGAGGTAACATCTTGTTTTTATCAAAAGGCTTTGACACATATAGTTACGAAAATAGTTTTATGTTTTCTTAAACATATCATTAAAGTCGAGGTTATGAGTCACATTTGTCTAGAATAGACACCTTGCGGAACTTTGGTCATAGTTTTACAACAACAATGTTGAATGATGTTTATTCAACACAAACTGTGAAAATACAGCCTTCTTTTGAGTCTGAGATTAATATCATCCATTATATCCTCTGTTGTGGGATAGGGAAATACCACCCGACCGTTAGGATCTCTGGGCATTAACGCACGCAAACTATGATCCCTCAGATAGGATTTGCTCATCCCTCACCAACGCAAATGATGGATTATTTTCTCTCATTTCTAATCTGAACAAGTAGCGGAGAAAGATAACAGATTATTGGTATGGATGCCGCTATAGAAAGATAGTATTTTCTAAGAAGATTTTACCTCGTTATATAGAGCATGAAAACGTTTGTTTACGACAAATGAATATGTTGTCATGTAAACACAAATTTCTGTTTATAAGTAGGAAACATTTGTCTGTTCTGCATTGAAAATGCCAGTAACATTGCGGATCTTCATGACGTCATTAATATAATGACACCATCTATAGTGCCATTGATTATACTCACGTGGGACAGGCATAAATGGATCACGCATTGTTAGAAATGAGAGAAATTGTTGTCTCCTGTGTTACGACTCTATGGTCTAAGAAAAATGTAACAGAAAGAAAGTGAAACCAACAAATCAAGTAAAAAATCAACAAGCAATTTATTACTAGATAATTAAAATGAAAAATCAAAAGGTCACTTACAGTAATGTGTTTTGAAATCCTAATAATCCAATAAGAATGATTGTTCTAATCACAAGTCCTAAATATAGAATGTGTCCTTGAATGTTATTATGTGCCAATGGTCTCCAAAGTCCTGATGTACTAGAAATCTTGATGTGTTGAAGTCAAAATGAAGTATTCCAAAATCTCTGAATAAGTTCACATAAATTCCAAAATTGTCAATCAAAAATCCAAAAGTTTATGAGCACTGTTATAATCCAATGAATAATTAAAATAATTCCTCTCTTAGAATTTGGAATGAATTTTCACAACTGTAATAGCTCTTTACAAGACTGATGGTAATGTCGAACTGAAAAAATGTCTACCAAACATGGTATATATAAAGATTGGTCACATGACAGAATGTTCTAGATTGGCCACATGACACAATGTTCTAGAATGTGTGTCATCTTAATGGAATTTTTACTTGTAAACAAAAATCAACCTTGACCTTCAAATTGGGAAAACATATTGATCAAAACAACCTAATTCAAGGACACTACTTATACATGGTTTTCCTGACAAACATTAAGATTTAAGCAAATATCAAAGACAAAAAATATTTATAATTTCCTAAAATATTTATAATATTATATAAACATCATACATAACACCTGTATCTTCATTCTGCGTCCTCATTCTCAGCTGAAAAGTTGTCAAAATCTTGGTTCAGAAACAACTAGATCAACATGACACTATTAAAGTTGACGCTGAGACAGCGTATTGCATTTTCCAATTAATATTGATACGCAACTGTTCTTCCCTTACCCGTTGTCTTTATCACCAGCATTGCACCTCATATCACATAAGCTGTGAGATACCCTTTTCTTTTGTATGTATTTGTTTAGCGTGTATGTCTTGGATTATCTATGTTTGTATGTATGTATGTGTGTATGTATGAGCATCGACTCATGTTTGGCCGTCATCTTCGAAGAATTGTTGATCAACACGTATTACGAACATGAATTATATCTATATATACGTTTTATACTTAACAGATCAGCATTCAATCGTGACTCCTATTAGAAACCCAAGAGGTTCGACATTTATTTCTCCTATGTAGACTTTAGTTGCAAGAGATCTTAAAGCATATCCGTTGATGGCTTACCTGCATGCCTAAGCAGTTTCCATATACACTTTAGTTGCTAGAGATCTTAAAGTATATCCGTTGATGGCTTACCTGCATGCCTAAGCAGTTTCCATATACACTTTAGTTGCTAGAGATCTTAAAGCATATCCGTTGATGGCTTACCTGCATGCCTAAGCAGTTTCCATATACACTTTAGTTGCTAGAGATCTTAAAGCATATCCGTTGATGGCTTACCGGCATGCCTAAGCAGTTTCCCTATTGTTCTCACTCATCAAGAGACAGGTGAAGTCTGACACATGTTAAAAGTAAACATCTTATCAGTATTGAATAATTCACTGCATGCAAAACGGCATCAAAAACAGACAAACACCTTATAATAGAATATATATTTAATCCATTATGAAACGATTAAAATTTCCAACTCAGCTCTTTTGTAAATGCTAAGCTGGTGTTATTATTTTTTATTATTTACTCAAAGATACATCGCGGCGGCTGTCTGACACATTGTATTTTTTGTGTAATGTTCAGTATAAACTATTGCTGTGTTTGATTGCAATTTTGTAAAATTAATGATATGTTTCAATTAAAATGCTTTAACAATATCCATAAGTAGGGGCGGTGAGCATTCTTGATTTTTGGTGGGTTACACGGCTTTACTTGGCGAATAACAAATAATCTGTCAAAGTAATTTGTCAAGGGATAACATAGCTAAAGAAGAAATACAATTATTTCAGAAGGAGATATAAACAGTTGTAAAACGTACTAACATACCTATAATTAAAAGAACTGACAAATAAATAACAAGCTTATATCTTCTGATTATTTTGACTTTCTCAATACAAAATTTGTAAAAGTTGATGATGCCCTTCATTGTCTTTTGAGCAACACACATTTTTAAATCATTAATTACATATTATTTGTGCAACATTTGCAAGCGTTTGTATTATTTTATTTTGCCATTCCGGCTCAAACAAGGTTTTGTCATAAATGCCCATTTAGGTCAGTCCGAAAATTATCCACATAGTATTTTGTTCTCTATGTAAAACAAATTAGTTTCATTACCACATTGAACGTTTAATTTCTTTTACTATGACTCAGAAAAGTCTAAAGACCCGGGGGACTTTTTATTTTGTATTTTTAATAATAATTCAAAACGTTAACTCTCATACTACTGGGAACTAATTTCCAAAATGACATACCGCCGCCTGGTCGTGTATTACACCCGGGACCCTGGAATTAAGAGTCTGACGCTAAGCCGACAAAACTACTGTATCTCCCTATGACCGTTTAGACCAATCGTACGATTATTAATCTTAAAGGAGCTTTCAATCAATTTTAATCTTTTCTAATCCGGTTTTGGCTAACCATTTGTCAGTTCGAAACTTTGACCTTATTGTTGCTATACGTTATCATCGATAAAATAATTTTAAATTCTTCAAAACAATAATTAACCTCAGTATTATTTTCTGATTTATTTTAAATCAAAAATAATGCGATATGATAGAAGTTATGATTTCCAGAGGCCACCTTTCAATAAGATGCTATTCATAGGGTTACCCGTCATTGGCAATGATCCTTTATTGGTACTAGAATGTACCCGTATTTTGCACATAACAGATACATCTATATCAGCATAAAGGAATGATAGAATAACGAAGTAATATGATAAAGACATTCTTTTTTGTGTAACATGTATAAGACAATAACATTTAATTTAAGCATGACATATCTGATACTAAATCATATCAGCTCAAAACAAGTTCATTTACCAAATGTCATGATATTATTTTCAAAGGGATTATTCAATATTTGTTTTATGCTAATCCGTGAATTAATGTATTTTCCAAGAAAAATAATTTTGATAATTTATTCTTTTAACTTAAGAACTTTTCTCCATTAGATCTCGATCCGCCATGTTGTCAATCGCTTGGTGCATTTGTAGCGTGTCGACCTGTCGCGCAAGAGTTCCACGTTCGCATCCCACTAAGAACTTGCTGTTCTCACCGTTATTTTGAAGTATTTGCTTTCTTACCTTTTATTTGGAAAGAGAAGTATGTTACTACTCATATTTTCTGTGCGAGTGCACACAAAACACAGCAGAACATAAATGGTAAACATCTGACATTACCGTAAGGAATCTCATACTTTAATCTGTTATACACTTTAGCTAACCAAAACGTATGAGCATAAAAAAGAAACTTTGCTTGTTCCGAGTGAATAACGGATATATTTTATCCCTCGAGTATAAAATATATCCGTTATTTACTACGAGGAAGCAAATTGTCTCTATAGCATACAGAATATTAGTAGTAAAACATTTATTTACAAGGGTTTCTATTTTTGTAAATCATTGTAGGGACGATACAGGTTACCAATTCTGCCACATTTATAGTATTCTATGGAAATCACAAATGAAAGCGAAAACTTTCAATTCCTCAAGGAGTTGAAAGCTTCATTTTGTTCTCTCATATTCCTCCTACCCGGTGTATCAACAAGCAAAAGATAATCTTTTTCTTGTGCACCCATCTCTTTACTGTTAATATGGAATCATCCACCTGAAATGCACAAGACAAACATATATATATATATATATATATATATATATATATATATATATATATATATATATATATACACACACAAATATATATATATATATATATATATATATATATATATATATATATACACATATATATATAATTAAGATTGATCGGTAAAAGAAAAAGTTAAAATGTAATTAAAAACATCAGTACACGGTAAAGATTGTGATAAATAATACTTCTGTACGCGTGCTTCGTTAAAGACTATGAATATTTTCTTAATCATTAGAGATTGTTAATAATAGGCAAAAAATAATACCATAAATGAAACCTTTGGAACACTTAGATTTGGTAAATTGCAAATATTAAATTTAAGGAATATCATCTGCATACGTCAACACTTATTCCCATAATTGGTCTGACCATCGTATTCTAGAGACAGTACATACTGCTAGATAAAACGTTTCATTGTATCCATGAAGTTTCTGTTTATTAAATATAAATTACAAGGCTAAATAACAGAATCGAAAATAAGCGCCGAGTACGTAATATGTGACCCCTGTGATGCGTACTATTATTGAAGTATTTGCACTTAGTGGGTACTTAAAATTTTTACAAATGTAAGAGAATGATTTTCGTTGCAAATATATATACTGCCATCATTGGGTTTTCTATGAATCTGTACTCATCCATGTTTGGTTGTTTTTGGGGTACCTTCTTAAGAGGAGTATATCTAGAAAATCAACCTTCCTTGATCGGATAATTGTCTGTCAAGTTGTAGGAACTTAGAAGGGACCATCGTCTCTTCTCGCTTGTGTTCTGTCTGTTGGCTTAGAGGTGCTTGTAGTGGAAAATAGTGCATGCCTTAAAATAGAATTCTTCAGTAAAGAACTTGGCCGTTCCTAGTTTTTCAACTTTTAAAACCGAATCAAGCAGATTTATTGCACTTTAGTGCTGAAATGAAATCTAGAGAGTTACGCTGTAGAAACGTGAACGAAAATAGCAAATATAATAGTCTATTTGTACTTTTGTTGATATGCTCAAGAAATTGTACATGTAACCGAGACTGCATTGTGGGATTGCAACAGTTAAACGTCCTTCACTGTTCATGAATTATAAGAATTCTAGAGACCCTGATGCCTCTAATGCATCATAAATGTAGAAACGTATTCCAAAATAAAGCTTCTACAAAAATATATAGTAGGAGAAAATATTCTAACCAATGAAACTTATTTTAAATTTCACGCAATATAAACATATAACAGTATTGTGATTAGTATCTTCTCAGGGATAGAAGACTGGGATTATGTGACACAGCCAGTGTTCACTTGTGTGCATACGTGAGTAATATAGCGCAACTCTTCCTACACCGTTCAAGGTACAAACTTACAACCTTTGGGTATGATTTGTGGTTGGCAATAAATGTGTACAACACTTATTAACATTTTGAAACAGCACAAGGAGATTCATTTGGAGGGATGGGAATAGTTTTATATAAATTTGTAGTAATTCCAAAGCATGAGACTACCATGTCTCAGGATTGATATGTGTGATGACCAACCCAAGTATCAACACATGTCAGATGGAGGTTTCAATGGGACCCCGAGGGCAATATGATTGGTGTATACAGTTGTAGTCCCTGGGTCACAACAAATAAACTGTTGAGATAACCATCTAAATACACTTATTAGGCGTTAAAAGACGAATTCATCTCTGCAACTGACTTTGCCCCTTCGGGTCCATCCATATTCCACTAGGGATTCAACCTTTTGGTCATAACATGGAAACTATTTATATCACCACCCGATGATCCTACATAAACGTACTGGGAATGTTAAAATATGCAACTAAAACTTGCCGTTGGGTATATTCTTAGCACCACCATCCGCCACCACCCAATGGACCCTGGGGTCAAATATGTTTGAGATTCTGCGTGACAAAGCAAGGTAGCACGGAGATATGTGTTTTACAAACGGTTTAGCTTGATCGTTATTGACCGTTACAGTGGTATATAGGTAACATCTGTGTTTATACATTATGCAGTTTGGACAATAACTAATTCGAGAGACAGGTTATAGTTGTCATTTTATATATGAACTTTAATTCCTAGCACATGGCTAAACATGTTTCCGATTTTTGGAGCAGAGCTGTACAAATACGAGAGAGAGAGAGAGAGAGAGAGAGAGAGAGAGAGAGAGAGAGAGAGAGAGAGAGAGAGAGAGAGAGAGAGAGAGAAACTGATAAAAACCACTCATCTACAACGTCTCATAAAGCATACCCGCATTAACTCCACAAACTGGTGTTGACACACTTCCGAAAGTTGTTCTACTGCTGTCATATTATCCGCACCTGTTTGGGCTCCAACCTTCACATGTTCGATTATACCACATTTGTGCAATCCACTTAATATTGGTTGAGAATACAATAGAAAGCTCTTTCGAAAAGACAGATTATTAATGCACAAAACAGAATAGTAATTTTACGTGTTTTGTTCCGAGGCGACGGAAATAACGAATTTAACGTGTCGTAGGGATACGCTGAGGCCGTCAGGCTGAAAGGTATTTTTAAAGCCATATGAAACGATTTTTTCCCCTCAACTTGGAACAAGACGAAAGCAGTTTTGTGTTTATTACATATTCCTTCTTTTGAGCTTTCCACATATTTTTACGTTGTACATTGTGACTGGAATTAAACACAAACTGGGACTGATACAAGTTTCATTTGGTGCATCAAAACATATCGACGCGCATACGTCAGTGAAAACACCATAATAATCACCCCCACCCCCCAACAAAAACTATTGAACATACAAAAAGGCCAGATCGACAATTTAAGATTAAGTAAATATATAATAGAGGATAATAATATATAATAATATAAGGAACAATCAAACAAAAAAGCGATGGAAATTGATTGAGGATTTTGAATTTTAAAAAATCGCACGTGACCTGGAAAAAAATTAAAGGTGACACAATTATACGTGAAATTTTAATCTTTATGTGGCATAAGTAAAGACACAGGCCCAGTTAGGACTACTTTGTCCTAACTGCCTCTGAAATTTTGGAATGTGTGTAAACTAATAAGAAACTAAAGTAGAGTTAAAATATGTTCAGTTGTTACTACGGATAGTGGTGGCATGTTAAAAGTTTCAGATAGTTTGTCATTTTTAATCATGATTATTTTCCATTAGTGGCAATTGTTAGATGTAGTTGTCAATATTTCCAATTCTTTTGTGTTTATTCTATTTACACCCCGTTCCACAGATTAAGAAAAAACACAGAAAATAGTCTGTTTTATAAAAAAGAAAATAAAAATGCATGTACCCGCCTTCTATTACGTTGTTCACCAAGCCCTCTCCCGTCTATCCCGGGATTAAATGGTTGAATGCCAATAACATATGACATGCGTTGGTCCTTGAGTCAATGAAAACACATACCAGTTTTCATACATGTAGGATGTATCAATCTTGAGTCATCTTAGTTTATTGTCAAACCACCCCCTCATCCTAGGTCTTCTCGATGGACGGAATCAAAATTCTAAAATCATTGTGCACATCTACGAACCTTAACTAATCATATACACAAGTTTCAAGTTTTTATTTTTAACCGTTTTGTAGAAAATTCTATTCATTAGTGATGGGCGGACGGAAATACAATAGACATATTGGTGGGAAATCATCAATCGCCCCCGTTTTCTCAGTAAAGGCGGGGTCGGGGTGTGGGTGGAGCTGGGCATAAAAATGCACATGCACGTTGTGACAATGACGACAAAGTTATTATAAAACTAACCTTCGCATTTGACTAAGCATGACAAGAGAAACAGATGAATACATTAACCAAAGCTTATTGACCATGATTTGTCAGTAACTTCACAGGTGACTGAGAAGAATCTATATGTATTTTCACCAGTTAAGTTATATATAGAATTTAGAAGAATTTTATGCTAAATCATGATTTTCCCCATCCGCATAACTATAAAGAATTAGGGATTTGTGTTTTAGCATGTTTACCTCAGCCCAAACAATAACTGCTTTGCTCAGTCTTTGATCTCATCATCAATTTGCAAAACAATATTAGCTAGAAAATATTCTCGATCGACTTTAGTAGGATCATTTTTTTAAAGCAATGAAGATTGCAGATTCAAAGTCATTGTAAAGATTGGCATATAAAATCTCTAAACATATTGTAACACCGATTACTAAAAATATATAAATTTGTAAACATTATGATAGTAATATTAGTACTAATCTATAGTGTACATTTATCTTCTGTTCAAGTATTCGTCTTAAAAAGGGTGTACACGAAGAAATCTAACAGCAAACTAGGTTGAAATAACAATTAAATGTAAATATCATTATCGTACAGTAGTTTATGTTATCCAAAATACAAATGAATGTACCTGAATATATTCTTCTAGAAAACGATGCCACCAATTTCAATGGTTTAAACAAGTTGAAATAGATTTTAAAAAATCATGCTTTGGCAGTTCTGTGGGGCTATAATAAAAATTTACTATTAGTTTTAACAGGCTCACCTTAAGAATAAATACTGCCAGCATGTTGTATCAATTTAAGCAATTTTGACGTAACACGCCAACGTTACATTTCATGCTATTTGCCAAATCAGTATACTTGACTAATAAAACTGGGTAATATAAAACTTATCCTGAAATATGAATACATCTGACTTAACTTTACTTAATCTATAAGACAGCTTGGATATATTTCTTTAATAGCTCCGGTGTGTTGTTTAATGGCTCTCAAGTAAATTCTTGATCTCTTCTCACAATGTACCAGGAGGACGTCACTGATTTTAAGTTATGATCAAGCTCTGCATCTTTTCTCCTCTAAGTAAATCTTGGTGAATTCATTTTCTGTTATGGCAATCAGGCATTTGAAGTTGTAGAATCTTACAACTATCTTTGCATAACCTTTCATTACAATAATGAAATCAACTGCATTAAATTTAGCAGCAAGGGCACCAGGTCTTGGTTTAAGGTCAATCTTATTGTACCTCTAATAATTCACCCACTATCATACTGCTACTTTTGTTCCATAGCGTCACAAAACTGATTTGCTTGTATGGCTGTGACGTGTGGGGAGCTGATATTTTCAATTACAAGAAATGTTCTAGAAATCGGAATAATATTTTATCTGATAAGGATCTAGTCAAGATTGCAAACTCAATTCTTGACCAACCCAGGCGTTGCAGTAACATAGCGGCAATTGGAGAACTTGACATACATCCATACATCGTCTATAATTAGCTATACGGTACTCCTTTAATATAAGGCACCTCACTATAAAGCGGTCACTTTTATAAGGCAGGTATGGTCATGAATCCCATTTTATTTAAAATACCTCATTATTAGGCGACCGCGCCTATAAGGCGGTCCACTTGTATGGCTCCAATTAACAGCATTATAGTGAGGGAGTGCTGAATTTATATCCACGCTTATATTCCACCACAGGCTTTCAAACATATAACACAGT
The DNA here is from genome assembly GCA_029931535.1 of Margaritifera margaritifera. Taxonomy (NCBI): domain Eukaryota; kingdom Metazoa; phylum Mollusca; class Bivalvia; order Unionida; family Margaritiferidae; genus Margaritifera; species Margaritifera margaritifera. The sequence goes on from JAQPZY010001529.1 coordinate 2,372,644, forward strand.
AGATTAGTATATAAAACATTCAATAACCTTTTTTTCTCATTTTTACCATTTTCACACTCGGTATCCCACCAAAAACGTTGAGATCGGCCTGATCTGACATAGAGCGTGCACATAGACTGCCATTCAGAGACAATGAGCCTGATCAATCAATAAGTGTCAAATTCGATCGCTGTAAGGACAAGGTAACCGTCGCGTCGAACAGCCCGTGAACAACTTGCGAGGGTTTCGGCTCACATGGTATCTGAGGACCTTACTCAAAGTGTGCTATCTACCAGGAAGACATTAATTGAAATGAAGGTAAAGTGAACAACTGTTTTGCACTTTTGAAATATTACAAGCTAGTGATTGATGGTTATATATATATACGTATGTCGATGATGATAAGTGCACGTGGTTTTTAACATAGCAAGGGGCAAATGCGAGGCAGGGGGCGTGGTAATGATATCAGCGATCGACCAATTCGCACACGAAGCACACACATAACGTTTCCAATGGACGATGGGACCAATAGCGTGGATGTTGACTGTGAGAGTGATGAAATTCATAGGACGAAGGCTGACGCCTATCTAAAGCCGGCAAGGAAACTTCTGTTGCATCAAACATTATAAACATTGATATTTTATCATAGAACATTAATAAATATCCCCGCTCGATAGAAAATACCAGCCTCCCCCAGCCTCCACACTCAAATAAATAAATAAATAAAAATGGTAGGTTCCTTAGTTGTCTTCAGTGCTGTTCTAAATTCGAAATTGGGAGTGTATGTCAAACATAGGGGAGGAGTAAAGGCGAATTTGATAACTTTCTCATTGGATATAGACATTTTGATATTATAAGAACAAAGCGTTCTGTCAGAAGTAGAAGCAACGGCGGTGTGCGATGTGCTTGTTTTTCTTAAATATAAAATATTGAAATCTGGTGGTGTGAGATCCATATTTCCTGAATCTGACAACTGTGTGATTATTCTTTTTTTAATGCAATGTTTTTTCAAATTGATAAAGATATAATTCTATGTTGTTTATACATTTCTCCAGAGGACTCTCCTGTTAATGATCAAAGTGAAGAGAAAAATGGTGTTAAGCTGTTCGAATAATAATTAGTGAAAGTAAGATCCCTTTTTCCAGGTGCACTGTTGTTTTTGACAAGCGATTTTAATGCAAGAATTAACGATTTCTTAGACCTTAACCCCGATGATAACTTATATTTTGTTTTGGGTGATGCACTGTATGAAAATGATTCGTTTTCCGTACCAAGAAAAATTAATGATTGTAAGAGGTATAACAATTTCAGTAAATCCTTTGTACAAATGTGTTATACATTTGAAATACACGTTTTAAATGCATACTAATTTTCATGGCAATTGTACATGTTTAGATAACTCAGGTGATATATTTTAAAAGAAGAGTTCAAGGAACTGTTTTTGTTAAATTTTGGTGAGAGGTTCCAAATGGTGTATTCAGATATATTGCATTGATTAACAGGCACAATCTGTGCCTTCCAATGTGTTGGCGAAACCGTTGACGTCAGTAAATGAATGAATAATGACAAGAGTCACATTCGCAATAAAATCAATGCAAAAATTGCCAACCAATACAGCTCAACTAAATATTCAGTATAGTCTCTCAATATGCTACCAGTTGAGTCTAACCCGGATTGGACCGATATATTGTGAACACATTACGAGCGATACTAGATTTCTGCAACTTAGAACATACAGGGAATTTAGTCCAAATGAAAAATCTAACTTTCACAATGCAGTCTTTCAATATTTCAGACAGGTATCAGTTTATGATCCACACGCAAATCTTTGCGACAAATGATACCCATATAAATATTCTATGAATCTTAATATGAAGTATTATTATTATTTATTATTATTATTATTATTATTATTATCATCTCTTTCAGTATCTCGAAACAAGAGTCTAATGCACATTACCTTTACTACCTTTTTGACGTATAACTTTACCGTGATAATATTTTCAGTATACATTGTAGTACCCGGTTTTAGATGGCGTTGCTTTTTGGACATTGTTCCCTATGATAAACACACATTTACGCAGATCATTCTGTCTTTGATTATTTTGAGACCGTTTATCATCTGACCTTTTTACATAAAAAAATTTCTGCAGATTTCCCCTATCATTAAAACATGTAAATAGTTCTGATTTGCTCTTGAGGTTCTGCATACATGTTTGTTTTGTTGATGTAAGGTGTTTCTCTCCCTTAAGAAGAGCTTGATTACCTCCAAACTTTAGGAAACTGTTTTGCAACTGCACCGTTACCACTTTTTGAAAAGTGAAAGTCTACCTCATGTGTATAAATATAAAGTCTACATCATGTATATATATATATATATATATATATATATATATATATATATATATATATATATATATAATATATATATATATATATATATATATATATATATATATATATATATATATATATATATATATATATATATATACCTTAATCATGACCAGCATACCTGAATGCATCAAAATTTATTTGTACTATCGGCGGTTCGTTGTGTTATTAATTAATAATTTCAGTTTTGCTAATGAAGCGCACTGGAGCATTACAACAACTTTTGAAAATATGTGAATAGTTTGCTTTCGATGATGATCTGGAGTACAATAAAAATGTATGCGTTTTAAGCTACAAACATTGGAACTTATGTCTATACCTGAGGTTCGACTTTGCACCGAGAAACCTTTCCCTTTTAAAATGAACATGTGAATTTAAGCCATGTTATTCGCGATGATTTTTCATGTAATGCTGATATACAGAGTTAGTATCATTCTCATTTTCGTTGCTTATGTAGGAACATGCTTGTAAAATCATTCAGATCATGCTCAGAAGATGTAAAAAGTTTTTTTAATTTAAATCACATTGCAAGAGCAAGAATATGTGTTGTGCTCATCTGTGGATATGTTTATCACGAAATACAGTGATACGAGTGAATGAGTGATACAATAATGAATTCCGTTTTCTAATTGGGTATGATAGGCGACATGGTGATTCGGGCATATTATTCCATAACAATTTGATAACATTAGTGTACTGTGAATCTGAAATATAATTATCATGATTATTGTTATTGGTATTATTATTATTATTATTATGCAGTATATTGTATCATTTTGATACTATATATTATTTTATTTTATATATAATAATAGATATTATATTATTATTTTGTGCTTTAAACGGTCTTTCTGGCCTGTTAACCATGGCAAGAGAGACTACGTAGTGCACATATACAGCACATAGATGATAAAGAGATATTGAAAGTAAACAAAACAAAAAACAAAAACATTACACTCTCAATTATGTTTTACTGTAAATTTTAGTAAACATTTCAACAAGTAAATGCCATCAATGTTTCTTGAATTTGATGGCAGAACTCCGGTTCTGCTCAAAGCAAATGTTCCGGTCATACAAGAGTTGTAACACCGTAGTTACGTATTCCAAGTGGTAGCCCTAGGAAACCTGTAGGGCCCAGGTATGATGTAGACCCTTTAAATTATCCATCCGGACCTAAATAATTTTTCCAATATTCAAACCACCCACTGGTCCAAATAAATAAAATGTTGCGGCCACATATTGGCATTGACTGCTGGGAAAACAAGAGTTTTCCCAAGGAACTGCTTTACACCGGTAGGTACCTCAAGGAACTCTAAAGGGCCCGGATCATGTTTTTGTTCCTTTACATCAAGGTAAGTTTTGTTTATCAACTAATATAATGGAACTGTGTGTATGTGTTTTTGGTATGTGATATAAACGAAATATATGCACAGTATGTACGCTGCATTTCATATACGACTCATTGATAATTTTTTAGTTAAAAGGAAACTCGGGTGTTTTCATGAAAACTGTATATCTCTCGATGTATATATCAAATAAAATAGCGTACATACTATACCTATATTCTATTACTTTACATTGAGAAAAGAAATACGTTTTACGTTTTTGAGATTTTTATAACGAAAACATCGTGGCATTTGTGTTCCATTGCATGTAAGGAACCAACCATTACATTTTCCGGGGGTGGGGGAGGGGCTGAGATTTTCTTTAGAGTCGGGATATTATTTTTTATTTCTTTTACCTGAATATAATTTATTTCTTAATCTAATATAATGGATATAATGGTTAGTCCTTTTTTCCCACCATAATTAGGTCGAGAATATATCTTTTTCAAGCTATTTGAGAGCAGAATTTTTGTTTCCAAAAAATCTCAACCTCGGCCACTCTCCGTAAAAATTAAATACCACATGGTTAAATTATATTGCAAACCAAATTTACTCATATCATACAGGGAGCTCCTATTTTAAATGTGTCAGTGTATGTTTGGTATTTTTACAAAATGTGTACATCCTTGTTCTAGAGTTGTCCCCAAATCATAACCGGGTGCTGTTCATATCATAAAAGGAATTGCAGTTATAGGACACGTGACTAGAAACTTGATTAGAAACAACGATGTTAATTGTCTGGAAGGTGATGTGAGAAAAAGTTGTCACTAGAGGCTTATTGGACTTTATTACTGGCCGTTTTGGCGGCTTTCTGGATATGCACATATGCATATATTTACATTTTACAGCCATATTTTGACAAATTTAGATTTATTTGAATGGATATTGTTCGGATTCAGAAATGTAAAAAAAATCTGAAGCTTCTATGTTCAATATATGTAATTGTGAGAAGCATTTAAGTTGCTTTCATACATACAATTGTAAGTAAAGTCGCTGCGACTACATGACGTCGCTTGACAGAATAGAAACATTCGAGTTCTGATACGATGAGTCATTGTGCTTACAATTATCCGATTTTTCTTCACAGCTGTTAAACTGCACAACTAATATTCAATTTTAAATAAATACTGAAGAATTATCAATTTCAATAGAGTTGTCGCAATCAGGAATAAAAAAGCTCCATGTTTCAATATGTCATAACGTGATGAATTTCTCCTTCTTTTTATATTTCTACTATGTATGTCATAAATTCCCTGTCACATATTTAACTTACGTATCCTAGCTTGAATTTATCATCATGATCATGATCATCATCATCATCATCGCCAAACACCACCACGATCATCATCATAATCAATTATTTTTCATGAAGATACACGAATGAATAAGCTGTAAGTAACGGACTGACCATTTCATTTTCTTGGAGACATCGAGTTTTACAGAGAGAAAAAAAAAATGCCAGCCCTGAAATAGCTTGAAGAAAACTTCCCTCCTCACGCCACCACCAAAAAGTTAAATTTCCGGTCCCTGAGGAAATCAAATATAATAATATCGATCCGAAACTGTCAGTAAACAATTGTTCGACAACAGCAAATTATATCGTGTTTTCTACGCCGCAGTTTAAATGTGGAATCATAATTTACCTTCAAGATTTATTTGATAGCAAAATAAGAAGATTTCTCAATATGCTCGAAGGTCATAATCGTTTCCCCAATTCAGATCTTTATCAAATATCATTGATACATTTACAGATATAAGTTTTCGGCAAATATTCGAATAGCGTTAGCAAAATGTTTATTTATTAAAAGTGAACTAGTTTGTCGCGATGAATGATACGTTGATCGACCATGCAAGCGTGTTAGTCGTAGACGTGGTTGAAAATTTTGATCACAGAATTCAGGCTAGACAAATCTGTTTTTTCCTTGCCTGCACGAAAATCACCTTGGGCAAACCTTTGCAGTAGCAGCTTACTCTTTAGGTAATAATCTGATTTAACGGAAAACTATTTCGCAACGTAAAACGCATGAATATTGTAACATTAAACGCGACAGGCAAACAAACCTCTATTTATTAAAGCCTTTATTAAGCGAAATACACTTTAAGTTATGTCTTTCGTCATCATGATGAGCTCTACCAATCTGACTGGCCAAACCCTGCTGAGTGTCGCTTATTTAAACGTATATGATTATTTTAGTTGACCCGCGCCCTCTCCCTCACCACACTGTGTGATGGTAAGTTTTATTCAATTAGGCTGCTAGCATGCGTTGTTTCTACAAAAAAGAGAAACAAAAATGAATTTTAGAAAATATGTTCAACTTTTATTAATGATTACTATACAAATATCATTAAAACAAACATTCTCGTTTCTAAAGTTGCATTTGCCGTACATTAGCTAATGTGGTAAGATTGTAACCGTATCAAATTTTAACCATTTGCCGGATCTGAAGAAGAAAGTAAAAAAACTGTCTCTTATTACAGAGAGAGAGAGAGAGAACGAGAGAGAGAGAGAGAGAGAGAGAGAGAGAGAGAGAGAGAGAGAGAGAGAGAGAGAGAGAGAGAGAGACAGAGAGAGAGAGTAAACAGAAAGAAGCTCAAGAACAGTGTATGTCACACATGTCAATATATGAGAGAGAGAGAGAGTGAGAGAGAGAGAGAGTGAGAGAGAGAGAGAGAGATATGTATGTTCCAAACATATATCGTAATATTTGTTTCCTTTATATACCATCAAGTCATATATAGATCCTTTGTTCGACAGTTTGGGGAATATTTAGTTACTTGGCAGGTTCAAACGCTATGAAACGAAGGCCGTGACAAACACGGCTCAAGGTTAGAACTGTCATCTCTTATATAGCATATAGCCCCCCTCCCTCTCTCTCTCTTTCTCTCACTGATATTTAAACATCTCTGTGTGCGAGGACTTACTCCTGTCCCCTCTCTTGCAGCAAGTATAGGACTGAATAGGAAGTCTTTCGTCACTCTTGTTATATATATATATATATATATATATATATATATATATATATATATATATATATATATATATATATATATATATATATGCACATACATATCGGCTTTTCTTCAACTCTTGTATCATGACAAAAAAAAAAAAGAAAGCCAAAAGAAAAAGAAAAGCATTCAAAGAAACTATTTTAGACCAACCGCCTAATTCTATGTAATGAAAGATTTATGACGTCATTTTGTTCACGTCCTTGCTATAAACTCCCAATTTGCACCATTTTTAGATTTTGTTCTCCTTTGTGATTTGAGACTTTTTGTCGTTGATATGTTTGTTTATATATATATATATATATATATATATATATATATATATATATATATTTACACACATACAGAGAGAGGAGAGAGAGATGGAGGGAGGGAGGGAGGGAGAGAGAGTATTAGGATTTACCAGCAAATCAGCAAAATAATGTCTACGTGGTGCCGATTACAAGGAAGGCTGTAGAAATTTAAATATAAAGAATTACACAAAATGATTTAGGAAGATAAACCTTTGCCCCAAGAAACTTTATATTATATAAAAACTAAATTTAAAATTCTTAAAATATATAGACAGGGACTGTTTAGAATAGGATAAAGATATTACTCTCTGTTGAAAAAGCGGTCTCCAGTTTTAGAGACGCTTTGTAAGGTAAATCACCTGGCATTTTCTCTGATGAATATAAAGTCATGGTTAAATCATATTTTAAATAATACCCATATAGAGGGCTCATATGCATTAATCCATCATATCCTTATTCAGCATGTGTCCCCAAATCATAATTAGAACATGTATTAATATGTCGAAAACCTTTTATCAATATTTATATTACTAACTGCAAAAACTAAACTAAAATAAAATAAAATAAAATGTTGTTATTATTCTTGTTGTTGCCTTCTGTCATGGATGTCGTGTTTTGCAATCATAATCAAATAGAACAATATACTTCCGCTTGCACAACGGGCTTTAAAAAGCACACACTTAGACTGGATACAATCTCGCTGTTTTTCGGCAGTGTAAACAGGGTAATTTTGATACGTAACATGCCGATTGGTTAAACATATTCAGTGTCAGTGGTCACTGGGAACTTGTTGAAACTAGCGGAAACAAGGGCGAACTATCTCTAATTGCGAAGATCAAGGGTGTCAATGGCCCCTATTTATTATGTTTTTCCTGTTTATTTTGTCCTGGTGGCCATGATAGATATCTTGGCACAATTAACAAGTGCAAGTTTTTTTTTCAAACAATTTTACCGTCGTTAATCTACTTCAGCTCTTTTTATATGTATATCTACCCATAGCCATAAAGGGTTGCTATTGATTATTTTCTTCTCATATTCTTCAATTAGGTCAAGAGCACATGTTGTCAGGATGGCATCACTTGAGATAAAAAAGTGAAACCTATAGAACAAGCCAAGCTTGATATTCAATGGCTTCTGAATATCTCCTTGAGACATTGTTGCTTCTGGTCTGCTCCCGATTTCGTAGACATTGTACTGAACAGCTTTTGTCTTGTTTTGAATCTTCTTCAAGTATTCAGTACACATTTGAAGTGTATGCTCCACGAACTGTGTCATTGCCATGTGCGTAGCTACGCGTACTGAAATATTCATGTGAGTGTACATTGTTGCCACAGTTGAACATGGGAATCATGCTCCTTGATCCTATATTTACATCTTTTTAAAACACCCTGCGTACACGTCCTGAGCTGTAGCGTGCTAACTGGGGAGGGGGGGGGGGTGTCAAGGGCGCCATAGGTCTTGGGGCGCCAAAACAGTTGATACAAATTTGGGCCTCGTATTCTGGCCCTTTAGGCTATCATCGTCGACCCTGGCGCCAGTTACACTGGTCATGAGTGTCCTACTGTCATGCTACCAGTTCTCGCAACCAGGCCCCGTAGTCACGAAACAGTATTAACAGAATAATGGAACTCAGACTCAAAACTCCAAAATAAACAATATACTTAGAGTTACTCAGTCCTGTTAACATATCGCAGGTCCGTAGAGTTACAAACAATACAATAATGCCAAAATGTTCATGATCTTAATATAATTGAATGAATTTTTAAAAATCTAAACATGTCTTCAGATTTGATGCTCAGGCAGTTTCGTGAATACGGGAACAAATCTCACAAAGCACAGATTTTGAAATTTTGATTTCTTATGCATTTCGTGAATACGGGAACAAATCTCACAAAGCACAGATTTTGAAATTTTGATTTCTTATGCATTTCGTGAATACGGGAACAAATCTCACAAAGCACAGATTTTGAAATCTTGATTTCTTATGCATTTCGTGAATACGGGAACAAATCTCACAAAGCACAGATTTTGAAATCTTGATTTCTTATGCATTTCGTGAATACGGGAACAAATCTCACAAAGCACAGATTTTGAAATCTTGATTTCTTATGCATTTCGTGAATACGGGAACAAATCTCACAAAGCACAGATTTTGAAATCTTGATTTCTCATTCATTTCGTTTAACGCCTTTGAAAGTAAGCTTGATCCTTAACCTTAAGCTTAATCAACTTTTCAACGACTTTATTTAAAAGGCGGCCCTGCATAGGAATGAGTTCACTTTATTTACATAGCTTTGCAGTGCAAAAAACGAGCAGAATTCAAGCGTGCGCATTAGAAGTCAAATAAGGGGAAGTAACATAGGACACGTAATTTATTAGTCGTACATGTCGTGGAGGGCTAAATAAATGCATGCATATTATAGGTGGCGCTCTCCAGTTTCGTACTTTGCATAGGGTTAGAAATTTAAAGAAAAAAGAATTACCCAGGGTTTCCTCACTGGCTGTTCTGGCTATTTAAAAAAGACCTTGTATATCTTAGGCATTGTTAAAAGAACTTGAATTCCCTTTATTTTGGTGTATGATTGATGGGTGAAATTTGGGTTATAGAGTATACAGCTTGGTCTTACTTAAGATGTGCACCTCTCAAAAAACTGCTAGCTCCGCTTAGTCATTTTCACTTCCTGGACTTCAAAGGTAAATAAAAAAAAAAAGAGCCGATAACTTTTTTTACTTTTTAGATATTTTGTAATTTATTCATAGTACTTTCAGAGGCTGGTATTGTCTGCTCAGGCAAAATTCGTTTCCCTATTTTAATAACTCCTGAAAATAGTGCACTTTTGACTAATTCAGGCTGATTTTTCGAGTACTTTAGAGCGGCCAATTTGTCTGCCGTGTGCTTAGATCATGTCCAGTGTCCACAAGTACAATATGTAAAGAAATTTCAGCCACAGTACATGAAAGTAACATAGAGGTATGCCAACATTCTCTCCATTGTGCATGTTGCAAATGCAAAATACTTCATCTTACACCTGTCACTCTCTCAGAAGCATGTATTATCTGTAGAGCGCCCCCATAATGAAATTAGCGATACATTATGTGTAGTAAATGTATTTATTCCACGCGAAACGTTGACTAAAGTTTATTTGATATCCGAGAGTAATACAAAAATTTGACAGCCGCTGATGTTATATATGACGTCATTTCAAGATTAATGTTGCGTGTTCACACGATTTTCACTACTGAGAGTACAAGTATAAAAAATGCACTCAGGGAAAAAAAACAAATCACTCAAATGAATATAATCCAGCGCTGTAAAAGTGGATAAAGGGAACTGTTTTTACAGGTCATGGCATCTGTTTCACTTAAGCGCTTATTGGAAATGGGAAGATATTATTGATAGAACGATTTATGCGGTCGTCTGTTTTGAATAAAGAGGCAGACTAAATTTTATCATCAGGCAATGTAATATTTTGATATATGATTTTCAAAAGTGGACTAATGTTTGTATTGTTGACATGAACTGGTAGAACGCCAAGACATAGGCCTGCATTGCTCTACATCAAATCGTCTTTTCACTTATTTTACCGCATATTATGAATGCTGCCATACTGGCAACATGTAATCAGTTCTACAACTTAACCAGACAGGTATGCCCTACAAGCTTCTTCAGTGGCACCATTGGGTATTATGTTACGACTCTATGGTCTAAGAAAAATGTAACAGAAAGAAAGTGAAACCAACAAATCATGTAAAAAATCAACAAGCAATTTATTACTAGATAATTAAAATGAAAAATCAAAAAGTCACTTACAGTAATGTGTTTTGAAATCCTAATAATCCAATAATAATGATTGTTCTAATCACAAGTCCTAAATATAGAATGTTCCGAATTCACGGCTGTGTCCTTGAATGTTATGATGTGCTAATGGTCTCCAAAGTCCTGATGTACTAGAAATCTTGATGTGCTGATGTCAAAATGAAGTATTCCAAAATCTCTGAATATGTTCAGTTAAATTCCAAAATCATTAATTAAAAATCCAAAATCCAAAAATTTATGAGCACTGTTATAATCCAATGAATATTTAAAATAATTCCTCTCTTAGAATTTGGAATGAATTTTCACAACTGTAATAGCTCTTTACAAGACTGATGGTAATGTCAAAACTGAAAAAATGTCCACCAAACATGGTATATATAAAGATTGGTCACATGACAGAATGTTCTAGAACATGTGTCATCTTAATGGAATTTTACTTGTAAACAAAATTCAACCTTGACCTTCAAATTGAGAAAACATATTGATCAAAACAACCTAATTCAAGGACACTAGTTAAACATGGTTTTCCTGATAACATTAAGATTTAAGCAAATATTAAAGTAAAGAAACATTTATAATTTCCCAAAATATTTATAATATTATATAAACATTATACATAACACCTCCCCTCATAAAGAAAAAGAAAGATTTATATAATAAAGCTTTCTTTTGAATATACATCTAATACTATAATAACCAAAATTACATAAGAACATGTTTTACAATACTGGACTTAATTACATCAAGCAATATTACATTTCTAGGCACGTGAGAGTGCATCTGCAATCACATTGTCTTTTCCCCTGATGTGTCTGATGTCAATGTTATATTCCTGCAATATCAAACTCCATCTCAACAATCTCCGATTTTTATCTTTCATTTTGTTGATGAAAGTAAGGGGATTGTGATCAATGTACACAATAATTGGAGAAAGAGCTGAGGTAACATACACTTCAAAATGCTGTAAAGCCAATATCAAAGCCAAACATTCCTTCTCAATTGTGGAATAATTTTTTTGGTGCTTGTTTAGTTTTTTAGAAAAATAACACACAGGGTGATCCACACCACTTTTGTCTTCCTGAATCAATACTCCACCAAGCCCTTCATCACTTGCATCAACAGATAATTTAAATGATTGGCTAAAATTTGGTGAAGAAAGAACTGGTGCATTCTTAAGCATGGCCTTTAACTTGTCAAAAGATTCCTGACACTTGTCAGACCAATGAAATTTGGTTTTCTTACTCAATAAACTTGTTAAAGGTTCAGCAATTTTGGAAAAATTGGAAAAAAATTTCCGATAATATCCAGCCATACCTAGAAATCGCATCAGTTGCTTTTTACAAATTGGAACTTGAAATTCAGAGATAGCTTTGACCTTAGCTTCTATAGGTTTAACTTGACCTTGTCCCACAATATGTCCTGAAAATGTGACACAAGCATGGCAAAACTCGCTTTTGCTCAAATTAATTTTCAGATTCGCATCGCTGAGTCGATCAAAGAATTTTCGAATAGTTTCCAAATGATCTTCCCAGGTGTTGTTGTAGATAATGACGTCATCGATATAAGCGTCACAATTATCAAGACCAAATGTTATCATGTTCATCAGACGTTGAAACGTTGCAGGCGAATTTTTCATTCCAAACGGCATGACTTTATATTGATAAAGTCCATCTGGAGTTGCAAATGCTGAAATTTCTTTTGCCCTTTCCGTCAGTGGAATTTGCCAGAATCCTTTTAAAAGGTCAAACTTGGTGACATATTCCGCATTTCCAATTTTATCAATGCAATCGTCCATTCTTGGGATTGGAAATGAATCAGTTTTGGTGACACTGTTGACTTTTCTATAGTCAGTACACATACGGAATGTATTATCTGGCTTGGGAACAAGAATACATGGTGAACTCCAGTTACTTTTACTTGGTTCTATGAAATCATTCTCCAGTAAATACTGAATTTCTTTCTTCAGATAGTTCTGTTTGAGAGGATTCATCCTATAAGGATGCTGTTTCACAGGCACAGAATCTACAATGTCAACGTCATGATAAATTTTACTTGTTCGTGTTGGAACATCAGGAAACAAGTGCTCATATTCATGTAATAGCTGTTTTAGTTCATTTCTTTCCTGTTGTTGTAGATGTGAAAGTTTCTGGTCTAGGTTGTTCAATATTTCTGAATTCCGAAGATTGGTTATACCAGAGTCACTATAGTCTGATCGTACTCCATCGTTGATATCTTCACTGTGTGGGACAGGTACAACTAAATTAACAGAATAATTAGCTCGGCTATCTCTGTCAAAATATTCCTTTAACATATTTATATGACAAAGTTGTTTCTGTTTCCGTCTCCCAGGAGTGTTAATGATATAATTTAAGTCATTTACTTTCTTTGCAACGGTATAAGGACCATAAAATTTAGCCTGAAGAGGATTTTGAGGTATGGGAAAGAGAGCCAGAACTTTGTCACCAGGTTTAAAACTCCTTTCCTGTGAATTTCTGTCATACCTTAATTTCATTTTTGACTGGGTAGTGTGAAGATTAGTTCTTGCTACTTCACAGGCCTTTGACAACTTGTATTTGAAATCAGAGACATAATCAAGAAGATTAATCTTTGAATCTTCATTTGAAAGAAGTTTCTCTTTCAATAATTTCAATGGTCCACGGACAGTATGACCAAAAACTAGTTCAAAGGGACTAAAACCCAACGACTCTTGAACTGATTCCCTAACAGCAAACAACAACAAATGAACACCCTCATCCCAATCCTTTTCTGTATCAAAGCAATATGATCGAATCATATTCTTCAAAGTTTGATGAAATCTTTCCAAAGCACCTTGACTTTCAGGGTGATAGGCAGAAGATTTAAACTGTTGGATGCCTAATTCATGCATAACTTGCTGGAAAATTCCAGACATAAAATTTGACCCTTGATCCGACTGGACAGATTTGGGAAGGCCAACAAGTGTAAAAAACTTCACCAAAGCTTTCACAATAGTTTTAGTTTTTATATTTCTCAGAGGAATTGCCTCTGGAAATCTTGTAGATGTACACATGATGGTCAACAAGTATTGGTTGCCTGACTTGATTTTAGGTAAAGGACCAACACAGTCTACTATTATTCTACTAAATGGTTCATCAAATGCAGGAATAGGTTGTAAATGAGCCTTAGGTATCTTCTGATTGGGTTTTCCTACCATTTGACAAGTGTGACAAGATCTGCAGTATTTAGAAACATCACTTTTGAGTTTCGGCCAATAAAAATGATTCAAGATCTTGTGATAAGTCCTACGGACTCCTAAATGACTAGCCAAATGGTTGTTTCATGGGCTAAATAAAGAATTTCCTGTCGATATGACTTAGGAATAACAATTTGATAGCTCACTGACCACTCGTCACCAGCGGGTACATCAGGTGGTCTCCATTTCCTCATAAGGACCCCATTTTTCACAAAGTAACACACTGGAACTTGTGTGGCTTCAGTTTCACTAATAGCCCTCTGAAACAAACAAGATATCTCGGGATCTTGCTCCTGTTCAACGACAAGGGATTGTCGTTTGTCATCCTGATTAGAACAAAGAGAATGAGTTGCCAAAAGAGGATCACTGTGATCAATACCATTTGATTGATCAATACCTGAGGAAAAAGTGACCTCATCAAAAGACTGACCAATACATGTGTCAGCTAAAGGAATAATATCCTGATCAACATCACTCTCAAGAGCTCTTTTTGCCATAGCTCTAGTAACTGCACAAGCAGGGTACAAATCAGGGATTTCAGTTTCGACAGGATCAACTTTCTGATCCAAACAAGGCTTGTCAGTTACAAGTGGATTAACCACAACCTTATCTCCAGCTAGGTCATTGCCTAGTAATAAATGAACACCCTCTATGGGTAAAGAAGTCACTGCCCCAACAGTCACAGGTCCAGAAACTAAGTCTGATGCCAAATTTACACAATGGAGAGGAACATTTACAAAGCCGCACTCAACTCCCTGAACAAGAACACTTTCACTTGAAGAAGACTCCTCAGACAAAGGCAAAGTACATGATAATAAAAGACTCTGAGAAGCTCCAGTGTCCCTTAATATTTTAATTGGGATAGGTTTGGCAGAATCACCAATAAGTGATATAGAACCTTCTGACATGAATGGTTCATAAGCCTCCAAAATAGAATCAGACTGGGGTTTGTTTGACCCAACAAATGTATTGCTTTCAATACAAGACCGTGACCTTGACCTCGTAGAAATAAGAGCATTTGGAAAAGCTCTGTCTTTACTCTGTTGCTTATTTTTCAACTTGAAGCAATCAGAAATAACGTGCCCTTTCTTTTTACAATAAGTGCACGTAGGAAGAGATAAGGATTTCTGATCAGTCTTATCAGATGTTTGATTCCTAACAGTTGTGCTGTTGTGAAATTTGGAAGTACTCGAATGAGATTAAAATGGTTTTTTACCAGAAAACTACTGAGAGGACGACTTATTGCCAAATGAAATTTTGTGAGTCAAGGACTAATCATCAGCCATACGAGCAGCATTTTCCAAAGTTTCCACATTCTGCTCGTCAAGATAGGTTTTAACATCACTATGGATGCACCTCTTGAACTCTTCAATTAATACGAGCTGTCTGAGGTTATCATAACCTTGATCAACTTTCTTGGCTGAGCACCACCTATCAAATAGTTGTTCTTTATCCCTTGCAAATTCGACATGAGTTTGTCCAGTTTCTTTTCTACAATTCCTAAACCTTTGTCGATATGCCTCTGGTACCAACTCATAAGCTTTCAAGATGTACTCCTTAACCACATCATAATCAGTGCTTTGTTGTACTGACAGTGAAGTGTAGACTTCACGAGCTTTGCCAATAAGTACACTTTGTAATAACAAAGTCCAATGCTCTCTGGGCCATTTCAAGTTTTCAGCTATTTTCTCGAAATGAAGAAAGTATTTATCTACTTCTTTTTCCTGAAAAGGGGGTACTAACCTAATATATCTAGTAACATCAAAACCTGGACTTGTGTTTAAAGGAGTGGAGTGTGCTCTGTTTGCCAGTTCTAATTCTCTTAATTTAAATTGCATTTCCCTTTCTTCTCTTTGCATCTGCATTTGTATCTGCCTCTCTTCTTTCTTCATTTGTATCTGCCTCTCTTCCTTCTCTCTCTCCATCTGTATCTGCCTCTCTTCTTTCTGCATTTGTATCTGCCTCTCTTCCTTCTCTCTCTCCATCTGTATCTGCCTCTCTTCTTTCTGCATTTGTATCTGCCTCTCTTCCTTCTCTCTCTCCATCTGTATCTGCCTCTCTTCTTTCTCTCTCTCTCTATGAATCTGAAGCTTTGCCAATTCTAAATCAATCTGGTTCTTTAACTCTAATTCCCTTAATTTCCTGTCAGAACCAGATACAGGCTTTCTCTTCAAACTTAATGCACTGCTATCAAAAATTCCCTTTCCTAGTAAATACTGAATCAAAATAATCTTTATCTCCTGTTTTGTCAATGATACTTTTGCCTCAGATAGACTGTATTTTCTGGCAAGCTCGAGCAACTCATCCTTTCTCATGCACTCTAACCCCTCCTGGGTAGGTTTTGAAATGAAATTCTGAACATTAGATGCCATTGTAAATGCTTGTTGGTTTCACACAAAAAAAATTTCTCTATTTAAAAATCTTTGCCAAAGACAAAAATATTCTCCGAGACAAAATCAATATGAATTTCAAAGATAAATTTAATATCTCTAATATGCTTTAAAGAAATTCAGATCCCGGAACGACGAGCCCCCAATTTCTGTTACGACTCTATGGTCTAAGTAAAATGTAACAGAAAGAAAGTGAAACCAACAAATCATGTAAAAAATCAACAAGCAATTTATTACTAGATAATTAAAATGAAAAATCAAAAAGTCACTTACAGTAATGTGTTTTGAAATCCTAATAATCCAATAAGAATGATTGTTCTAATCACAAGTCCTAAATATAGAATGTTCCGAATTCACGGCTGTGTCCTTGAATGTTATGATGTGCTAATGGTCTCCAAAGTCCTGATGTACTAGAAATCTTGATGTGCTGATGTCAAAATGAAGTATTCCAAAATCTCTGAATAAGTTCAGTTAAATTCCAAAATCATTAATTAAAAATCCCAAATCCAAAAGTTTATGAGCACTGTTATAATCCAATGAATATTTAAAATAATTCCTCTCTTAGAATTTGGAATGAATTTTCACAACTGTAATAGCTCTTTACAAGACTGATGGTAATGTCAAAACTGAAAAAATGTCCACCAAACATGGTATATATAAAGATTGGTCACATGACAGAATGTTCTAGAACATGTGTCATCTTAATGGAATTTTACTTGTAAACAAAATTCAACCTTGAACTTCAAATTGAGAAAACATATTGATCAAAACAATCTAATTCAAGGACACTAGTTAAACATGTTTTTCCTGATAACATTAAGATTTAAGCAAATATTAAAGTGAAGAAACATTTATAATTTCCTAAAATATTTATAATATTATATAAACATCATAGATAACAATTACCATACATATATTGGTTCAGCTAGACAATGGCAACCTTTTAACAAAGCAAATACTTGTACAAGAAATTACAAAGACACGTGACTGGAAACGTGACGAATAACAAGGATGTAATTTGTCGGAAAGGTAATGTGGGCAAAATAGTTGCTTTTTAGAGGCTCATTTGCTTTTCTTAGAGGCCGATGTGACAACTTACCGGATATGCATATATTTAGATATGATGGCAGCCACGGAAAAAACCCCAACAAAAACAACAAAACAAACCATGCCTTACTGTCAAATTTAGACAAATTTTACTTTTGTTAAAGAGAGGAAACGCCTAAACAACATTGTCTCAAAACATGAGCACTTAAGAGTTTGAAATTAAAAATGCCCTTCACCCACTCCCTTAATTGATTAAGTGGAAACCATATCATACTTCTCAATGAATGTTGATTATCTCGATTTAAAAGTAATCTAATTGCTTAAGGACAATTAACCTAACTGATATTCTTCATGCATTAAGATTATGAACAATAATGTGCTTACACTTTCACTTTTGAATTGCAATGCGTTGTAACAAAAGAAGGAAAGACAAATAGATTCGAGACTGAAGATTCGGGAAAGTATTACAGTAAGTATGCAAATGAAATATGAAAATATGAACCTGAAACTGTATAAGGAAACAAATAGTTCGACTGCAAAAATATATTGTGTTTTTACGCCTCAGGACAAGTCTGACATATTAATTTAGCTTCAAGCTAGGAGGGCAAAGTTAAAAGATTCCTAAATATTCTGGATTTCCTTGATTTGGCGTCTCACATGAAGTCTTTATTGGAATCTACTGATACACGTAAGGATGTAGGCTTGCAGCACAAATTCAAATATTATTTATTACTGCAATTTTGTTGTATAGATCAATACATTTGTGATTCTTGGACTGGGGCTTTGGAATAACCTTTTGTCTTCTTTTATTTATTAAGAATCGGATATTATAACTAAAATGTTAATTTATCAAAGATAAAATACTGTGTTACAATGAACGAAACGCTCATCTCAGAACTGAGTTGGTTTAATGTATGCTTCAACATAGTGATGTCTGAATTCAGACCATATACATCTGCCCATTCCTTTTTGTGTACCAAAAACGTTCATTGCATTAAAAGTTATTTGCTCTATTAATAATAACTTGATTACACGAAAAACAATTTCACAACATAAAGTTCCCGAATGCTGTGTGAAAAAGCACGAGGACTGAAACTACATCTGCTTGCTATGGCCTTTGCTAAAGTTGAATACGTGATAATATATAAACTCTTTATAAAAATGTCTATTATTTTCATATCTATCAATCTGACCGGCCATGTCGTCGTGTTGAGTTTCATTGTTTTTAAACCTGCATTAAATTTATTTTTTCTCAACTTAGCCTTTGCCACATCCGGGTGATATAGTAAGATTGACCTCAGACGACGTATCTAAATTTATAAGTTTTAGCTTATTACAGGAATTAACAAAATAAACTCAAACGTGTCTACCCACACAAATATCCAAATATCAGAGAGAGAGAGAGAGAGAATATTTGTATTGCTTATTTTTCTAAGAAAATGTTCATTACGGTAACGAAAACAAAAAATAACAATACCATAAGAATTCGACGAAGTTAGTAAGAATGTATCTCCTGCGTTTGATTCTCGAAAATATAAAAGATATTTCTAGGTTAATTAATACTACGATTAGCTTTCAATTATGCAAAAGACAACATTAAAAGGTTTGATTTTGCATAAGATGACTTTGGAATAGGTGGGCATCATGTGTAATCCTTTGAAATGTAATGGTTTTCTATTGTAAAATATAAAAAAACCTAAACATCAGGCATACGAAAAAATAATACAATCATTCGTGTTAATATCTTTATGATAAGGATGTTTGGACCCATTTTTGACTTGCACGCCAACCTTTTTTTTTTTTTTTCCGTCGGAAGGAAGCTATGTCTTTCAGCTGTTGGTAGAAAGGCCTAATATACTGTTTGGCAAACGTTAATAACACAACAGGAAGAAAGGGGTGATGATGACGATGAGAGAGAGAGAGAGAGAGAGAGAGAGAGAGAGAGAGAGAGAGAGAGAGAGAGAGAGAGAGAGGAGGTGGAAAGGGAGTATTTGTATTGCTTTCTGCGCTAAGAAAATAAAAATAACAAATGGCATCACATTTCCACAATCCTCTTTGCCATTTGAGTAATATCGAAAGTATTAAATTGCAATCAATACAATTGCCAGTCGGTTATCAATGACAACATTTTTGCGAATGTTAATTTGCTTTGCTGCTTTATTAATTTGGCTAGGGGATGCAGTTTCGTAGATTAACCCTACGGCTAACTGTTAAATTATTTGGCTAGGGGATGCTGTTACGTAGATTAACCCTACGGCTAGCTGTTAAATTAATTTGGCTAGGGGATGCTGTTACGTAGATTAACTCTACGGCTAACTGTTAAATTAATTTGGCTAGGGGATGCTGTTACGTAGATTAACTCTACGGCTAACTGTTAAATTAATTTGGCTAGGGGATGCTGTTACGTAGATTAACTCTACGGCTAACTGTTAAATTAATTTGGCTAGGGGATGCCGTTACGTAGATTAACTCTACTGCTAACTGTTAAATTAATTTGGCTAGGGGATGTTGTTACGTAGATTAACTCTACGGCTAACTGTTAAATTAATTTAGCTAGGGGATGCTGTAACGTAGATTAACTCTACGGCTAACTGTTAAATTAATTTGGCTAGGGAATGCTGTTACGTAGATTAACTCTACGGCTAACTGTTAAATTAATTTGGCTAGGGGATGCTGTAATGTAGATTAACTCTACGGCTAACTGTTAAATTAATTTGGCTAGGTGATGCTGTAACGTAGATTAACTCTACGGCTAACTGTTAAATTAATTTGAGAAATAGAAGGAAATTCCATCATTACATAGCTGATTTGGCACAAACTGATTTTGTAGTAGGTCGATGACGTGTGTAGCCCTTTAAAATTCAATGATTTTCTTTTATAAAGGACAGAAAATACCTAAACATTAGACATATAAGGAAATATATAAAAGCATTCGTAAAAATATCATAAAATATACAATAAAAATGACATATCTTTAGAAAATTGTATGTTATTGGTTCAAAGAGATTCGATTTTTGTTATTAAAATATTTGTAGAGATTGACACCTGCATAATTTATGATTTCTTTAAAAAAAATAAAGATCACTTTATTGTACTTTTGAATATGACAATGTGTCAGATATGAAATACATGGCTCAGTACACTATAATTTTTTCGGGTTAGCTTTCATTCATTTTACGAACTAGTTTTGTAAAATGTAGACATGATTAAATTCGGCCCATACATTATACCTTCATCCTTAGTGTAAAGTACTATATAATGGCTCTAGTAACACCATTCGTCATTACTAAAGGGCTGCACACACCAATACCATTACCAAAAAGCTGAGGCGCAGATTTACCTCGCTCAAGACGGGAAATGTTACATTCTTGTTCAATGAACACCGAAATCACTTAATATCTTCTATAAAAAGTATAAAACACGTGCAACATATAAAATGAACAGAATAGTTAGCTGTCAAACCATGATGTTGTTTAGAACTAGCTTGTATTATAGCAATAATGTTTCCCCTCTCCATTTGTTTCTGTAAAAATATTCTGTGATGCTTTTCACCATTTTTAAAAACAAATCTTGTCAATCAGTTACTAATCTTTCCAACAGAGCCTGCAATCAAACCGATCGGTCCTATTACACACAACAGTTCATGAGAGAAAACCAGATGATAGTTTATGTACTATTTATAATCTTCATTGCTACTCAAGCAACGATATTGTTCACAATCCGTAGCGTACTAAAGGGGGGGGGGGGGAGAGGGGGCGAAAGGGGCGGTTGCCCCGGGCGCCAGAGGTCTTGGGGCGCCAAAACTGCTAATAAACATTCGGGCCTCGTATTCTGGCCCTTTGGGCCATCATCGTTGCCTCGGGCGCCATTTACCCTTAGTACGCCACTGTTTACAATGATGTAACTATGGTTCTAAAATAATTTCAATACACACACACACACACACACACACACACACACACACATATATATATATATATATATATATATATATATATATATATATATATATATATATATATATATATATATATATATATATAGTTGATAGGTGGAGAGTAACTCAGCAGTGGTATTCCGTCGATTCCTCTAATGTTTTGTTTCTAAATACACGGTATGTCAAGGGTAGTACTTTTCCATGTATATTTTATTTCTGGGGCGAAAGTGTTTAATAAACCAGCTTTAGTACAGGTCTTAATCTCGTGGTTGTTCCCTATCACACTGTGGCGTTTTGTTGGATATGTATATGGTTCCATTGCATGGTTTTTACAAAAGCATTTACTGAAGCGTGAAACTCGGATTATTTACGCTCTGTTCCATTTGTCACGCTGTAAATATTCCATGGATACTGTTTCTTATCGAGTATGTGTACATTCAATTCAGTATTTTGCAAATAGCTAAGGAATTACTTGATTTTCTTCTTCAGTGCAGCATGGCTGTTCACGCTGGCGACATTTGGTTTTTCTTTCAGCCAATTGGTTATCATTCCGATATGTTTCGTTCGTTTCGGCTACAATATATGTTACCAAGCACGAGATCCAAATGCATTTGATTCGTTCGGTTTCCGGTCATTAGTTTATAAGGGTATAAAAAGAAGCCTTGTGGACGTTCCGTCAGTTGTGTCCTCGGTCCAACAAACCATCAATATCACGAGTTCAGTGAATTTTTAAGGTGCTTTATTATTCTGTCATCCCACATCTTTAGAAGTAAGCTCCAGTTCAAGATGTTGCCTATATTAAAGGTGCTTACCATAAATTCCCATGTAACACTACGATCGTCTGTTTACCCGAATACAATTATAGTTACACCTGTGGTTCCAGTCTCTTCCCTGTAAGTCTGAGAACTTAAATAAGCTAATAATCTATATTTTACTTACAATATCTGAATGAGTGGCCATATTAATTCCTCTTTTTGGTTTACTTGATAATAATATTAAGGGGAGTTATGCTTTAAAGAAATTGTAGTGTTTACGTTATCTCACTTTTTCACTGTCTCTCTATATGACTGAATGTCCACCCATCTTTCCCAACTTAACTATTTAATGAAAGTTATTGTTGCTGAGTTATCAAAGTTCCAATTTGCAAATATTTATAGATTCATCTGTTTTTCTATCCGCCTCAATTACATGAACCAATCTGCATAACACATAGTAAGTAATATGTCACACTACGGTCTACATACATTCGAACAGTCTTGCAGATAGTGTTTCTGACACTTTTGTTCTTCCCTCGTTTTCTCTATGTCTAGAATTTATTTACGCTCTCAACATCACACAAAATTCAACATTGAAATCAGAATAAAAAATATATATTTGAATTTAGTGTTGCTGTTCCCACGTAAGTATCAGACTTGGACTTAGTGTCGTTGTTCCCACATAAGTATAGCTCGTCGTTCCATAGACTAACCAAACACAAAAAGGTCCACCT
Source organism: Margaritifera margaritifera (assembly GCA_029931535.1). Taxonomy (NCBI): domain Eukaryota; kingdom Metazoa; phylum Mollusca; class Bivalvia; order Unionida; family Margaritiferidae; genus Margaritifera; species Margaritifera margaritifera. The sequence continues at coordinate 2,395,616 of JAQPZY010001529.1, forward strand.
CGACAACTTTACAGTACGTTTAGAAATTATGCAAAATTACATATGAAATTATCGATCGTAAAATGGACAAGAAGGTTTTCCTACAAAAGTTAAAGGTCAGTCTTAGAATAAAGTCGTTTTAAATACAGGATATTTTCTCTCTAAATATCAAGATTTTAAAGTATCTTATCTTTCATGCATTGGTTGTTTTTGATAGCTCTAGGGAAGTTCAGAGGATTATTTCTGGCGTCGGGTGAGGAGGACTGCCAGCTTAACGTTTTTCTTACCTCTGTGTAGAATGTCCCTTACTTCACTTTAATGGATAATACTTTCATGAGGACAGAATAAGAACAGCGCAGTCAGGCTAGGGAAGCATACATAAGTGTACTATGGCAAATATACTTCCAGCACAAAGAAAAGTTCAAAAGGCAAATATGCAGTTCGGATAACGCAACATGTCTGAACAGTCAACTTGTAAACAAGAACATTTTCCTTTTGTAAGTCACTTTCAACAATTTATTTGCAGGCACTGATCCAAAACTTAATATCTTTTTTAAGCGTAGGCTACCCGGAAGTTATGGTGTCTGTATTTGTTCTCTTTAAAGACACCTTAGTTTCACCAGTAAGCAATCATTTGCTACGAAATATATGGAGTCAATTGTTTTACATTATTTTAATGACACATATCTGCAGAAATATGTATAAACAAATATATATATATATATATATATATATATATATATATATATATATATATATAAGTTCTATCCATTCATTCAAAGTAACTCTGTAAGATCCATGCCAAAACATAAAGTACCGTCTTTACCGGGGAAAAAGATTTAGTTTCTCTCTCTCTCTCTCTCTCTCTCTCTCTCTCTCTCTCTCTTTCTTTCTCTCTCTCTCTCTCTCTCTCTCTCTCTCTCTCTCTCTCTCTCTCTCTTTTATCTATGATGAAGAGAAGAACGCATTACGTGACTCACCGATAAATGATGTTTACCCAAAACTGTCGGATACTACAATATCGATTAGTTATGATATGTCCATGATGTTTACCCCAAGCTGTCGGATGCTACAGTATCTATTAGTTATGATATGTCGATGACATTATGAGGTCACGTAATGACGAGATGATGACAAGACATGACGTAGGATCGATAACACCAGATAACGAGAAATTCCCCCCACCCCCGGGTTTCATTTGTATCCGCTCATCATTTGCCCGTCTCACATGTATCACAGCTTATTATTTTATTTTCGCTATGGAGACTTTGATGTTCTATGCAATAATGTGCAACTAAGCTTAATGTGTTGGCCACATCAATTACATTTTTTGTCAGATAAGACAAATCCAGTCAGTTTGTATTCCTATTATTTACAGTTTTCTAAAAGTAGGAAATGCAATTTTATCCCAAGACTTTTTTTCATAACGTATATCATTTCAGTCTCTAAAATCACGTTTTAAAATATTGTATGCATATGTGTAGCCAAATGACTCGCTTGGTCTTAGAATTGAGTATGTGTTCTTATTTCAATTTAAAAAGGAATAGCATGAATATATACATTGTATATCTATCTATCAATCTATATATCTATCTATCTATTCAAATATATGAAAGTCAAAGTCAACAGCAAAACAAAAATCATAAGATTGATGTGGAGTATAATCATGAACGATTAAAAGCTACATTGGATGACAGCACAGCTACTATTGTGGGCCCTAGCTAAGTTCAAATTAGCATATTTCTAACATTATATACTTACATAAGAGATATAAAGAGTGTGTGTTTTAAAAACAAACTCCAATTAGACTTAAAAGGGAAATATAAGAAAATGTCCTTTAACTTGTGCATATACTCCAGTTGAGGCGTATATAAATCGAAATTGATAACTGTTGAAAAATTCAAACTCATTCATGTTATATGTTATGGTCGATTTACGAAAAAAGAAAAGAGTTTATGTTTATTTTGGTTGATTTTGTTTGCCGTGTCGCTCCTGCAGGATCAGTGATGCAGAATATGCCAACGTGGCCTCCTGCATGTCGTAAGAGTCGAGTAAAGGATGCAACCTTTTTGACCTTGGATGCGTCCCTTGATTATATTCACACTAAGGATGTCTTGGACTTTTAAAGGCGTTAGGTTTATAAAAAGAAAAGGACTTCAGATTTTATGGATTTTACTCTGTTTTGCCTTTATCTTTGTTTCGCATGACTGTGCTGATGTGCCGTTAAAACCTGTACCTCATACATACATATGGCCGCTATCTACATTATAAAACACAGAAGCAATGAATCTCATATTGTTATCAGCCTTCATGACGTTAATTGAAAACCCGCTCCGCTTTTACTCCTGCTGACTGAGCCATATCCAGGAAATCTTTACCGCTGAAGTCGATGAAGTTCTGGCAGTTTAGGATCTCGGAATCGTCAACCTGAAAAAAAAAAATGGATTACTTTTCCAGAGATATTTTTCTGCAAAATCCATTAATTACAATATAACAATGTCTGCCTCATCGTACCTCATATGCTATTTTCTTTACCCCTTTGAATTTAATCATTGTTCTTCAGCTCGTATTAAAAACCAGACTTCTTTTTTATTTGAAAATATGCTTCATTATAACCACATAAGTATTTCTGGGCTTATATTTGAACGGTTTAAATAATAACGGTATAGTCACGCGCGAAACAATATTATGTATCAATTTTCTCCTTATCTCGAGAATACTTTATAAAAGACATGTAGCACCAAATTTTACAGCGGCAAAAATATGATGTATTCCCATGTGATCACAAGAAAAGGTGGAAGTAGTTTTGTTTACTTCATAGATATTATTCATTATTGGAAATAATTCTTACTCTTCATGACAAACACCTGAAGTATCGAATTAGGATGAGGGAGACAAAGGAAAATAGTAGGAATGAATGATGAACGTAAGTCTGTTGTTAATATGCTTTCTGGCCACTTTAGCCGATTAAATATGCTGGCTGTCATAAATGAAAATAACAAATATCAAGCAGTAGACTCAGGGGTGTCCACAATCGAAAATGTACTATATGTATGAGACTAACACTTTCCAAACTTTAAAACAAAAAATAGATTTGGGGCAAAATTAAAAAAAACAAACCCAAAAGTGCTTTTGTTTGTGATTTGCGACATTGACGTTTAATTATATTCTAGATTGTTATTAAAACCGACAGCAGACTTAGCTTTACAAACTATTTTCATATAAAGCAACATTGAAAAATATACTTAAAGTTGTATAAAAAGATGACAAGAAATGGAAGGCAGTGTTTAGCGTCCAATTTGTAATAGTAGAACTGGATGCTACAGATTAAAGTCGCCTATGTCTATACCGACTATTGACAAAGACTGATAAAACGCACCTTCATTATTGGCGTGTATCTCGGGTGATGGTGATCCTTAATGGGGTCATTGCTGGCCCTATTGTAAGCACAAAGAAGAGCCCAACGTCTTTTGTCGCTGGAATTATCGCTGCTGCAGTGTAGCAGGTTACAATGGAAGAATAGTGCATCCCCTATAAAATGCAACATGGGTATTACATCACTTATGAATGAATGCTATATTAGGACCAACGATTTTCCAAAGGCTCGTATCAAAGGAAAGAAGGTAGAGTGGGGTGGTGGGCGTAATGATGGGATGCTATATTGTTTTTGTTCTAATATTTCTGCTTCTTCTAATCAATTTTGCGTCCATAAAATCTTAACATGCTGGGACCTCCTTGAAGGATGCGTAGGTGTGTGGAGTGAAAAATGAATGCTTATTTCCTTCGTTGCAAGCTACGGGCGACAATCCGCTATGCTCCATTTTCACCCGTGGCTGCCTGCGACAAGATTTTCTCTTTTCTGATGAATATGCATAAACGAAATACGTCATCAACAACACAACGTAACATTCTCCTAAACATCAATCACGGTGTCCTTTCTATCAATTAATAAAAGACTGTGTTTGGAAGAGAAACGTTGATTACTTAATTCAAGCAGCATGAAAGGCCATGTTGGGTTAACATTGCGAGAAAATATTGCTCGCACTCGCACTGATTGGTTAAGCAGGTTTATGCATATTCATAAGAAACAAAGAAATCTTATCGCAGGCAGCCACGGGTGATAAGAAAGCTCATTGGATTTTTGCACGTTGCTTGGAACAATTAATTATTTCCTAATATTAAGGACACTCCTGAAGTACTAACTTAAAGCTCATTTGAATGTTAGTTTTCTATGACATCAAGAGTTGCCACTGAGTTGATAGCTGTCCTTTCTCTCTTAAAAATATTGTTCTTTGCCAGTTACCTGAATTCATTTCCACGTATTTATGTGGACACACGCTGGAGATGTATTGGACTCTTTCTTCGTCGGCACCCGTTTGTCCGGCGACAAGCATGTGGTCAATTTTTCCACACTTGTGTGATCCTTCTAGAATCTGAATAAAAAAAGAGCGGTGAATCTAGCTTGATTTTAAATTTGGGGCTTACGTTCGTCTCCTATTTGTGTTGGGAAAATACGCATTTTTTAATCAATATCTCGTTTTTCTTGCCATAGTATCATTACGTGATGTATCTCAAGAAAAAACTCATCTCTCTTCTCATCTTGCCTTTTTTGTGGCTTTCATAAGTCTTACGCATTTGTTTCTTCTGTAGGCAAGTCTCAGTAAGATGTATTAATGTCCTTTCCTCGTCGGTGGTTGATCTTCAACTGGTAGACACTTTAGCAAATGCAGGAACACATTATTGTAAATGTTTCAGACTTCTTTCTGTTGTTTTTATGAGTCGATTTGTATTTGAAGAAAACGTACGGTAAGCATCTAACTCAGTGAATCAAAAAGAAAAATTTAGGGTGTAAAAACTTCTACGAACTGCTGACTGGTAAAAACAACTGAATGTCACTTGTCATTGTTAGAAACGTAGCAAAGATATAAGGGGAAAAAAAAGAACATATAATGAACATAATTTTATCTTCTTTTAGCTAATGATTTCGTTGCAATTTCACGGTGACAAATGGGTGTAAGACAAAGAAGCAAACACATTAGCAAACCAACAGACCGGGGAGAAGTAAAATTCCTTCCCCTTTGTCGCATGAGAGCATACAACAGGGTATCCATTCTAACACAGTTACCTGAAGGCAGCCATTAACCTTTCTGCAGTCATCCACGGCAATAAACACGGTCATCATGTCTGGAAACAGGCATCCATTGCCGTACCAGTACCTTTAAATAAATAAAGAAATAAAGAAACAGGAATAAAAATAAGCAATATAAAACATTTCATTTAAAATTACATTAGCCAAAAATGGCCTTTGTTTTGTCCACATTTTGAAAATGTAGCATATAGGACCGTGACAGTATTTATGTTATCTTACTAGCCTAACATTTGCCTTAATGCCTTATTTTACGTTATTTTGCAGTTTAAAAAGGACCTATAGCTCTTCTTCGCTATTTGCTAATACATATTCGTATAATGTTTAAGAAAGTCAAATGATGTTAGTTTTTGTTCAACAATGAAAACAGAAAGCACAGAAAACAATATGTAGTGCGTGCGCAGTGTGACTGGGCATGGACTAATCCTATCATCAAGTACAGGGGTTGAAGATTCGTTGATATTAGCTCAACCTGATCCTGCATCAGTTTAATTTACTATTTTAAGCACAAATACATAACTGTAATATATAGCAAGGTAATATTAGCAAGATACGTTCATACGTTAGTAACATTTGGTGTTGAATAAGTACCCCGTGCACCGTTGTATGACAGTGTCTGTTGAACATAATAAAGGAAGTACAATTCAGTCGACACCTTGAGCAGAGTACTGTGATTAGTGGGTACCAAGAAACGTGTAAAATGGTGAAAGTTTATAACTTTTCCTATTGGAAGAAAACAAATACACATATGTGAACATTGTTGATATGATGTATGCAAATGATGATAGCCATATCTAAGTTTAAGCTTTTGTTTTTGTTGTTGAGTTTGTTTCTTTTACTTTCCGTACATATCAAGCAGTGGTGGGCTTTAATTCAGGTTGATATATATCCGTTGCTATTTGTGTCATGCTTTCCTGATTGTGAATGTAAATGTTCAGAAGCTTAGAAATTCCAGTAAAAGGTAAACAAGTAACATAAAACAAGCAAGCACACAAACATACGATTGTTTATTTCTATGATATGGAAATAGGTATATATTCTGAAAACCTCTCTGACAGAGACTTTGACAAATTGAGCATATTATAGTCACAAACTACAGAATGTTAATTTACCGTAAATATTCAAACAAAATAACTCATGACACGATTTTAGCTGAAACATGGCATAATTAATAGGAATTTTCATTGTTATCTGCAATAACTGTTATATTCGGTCAAAAAACAATACTTTTGATATCATCATTTTATTTCTAGCGTTTAAATGAAATCAAGCGATGTGTCAATTATATCACAAAGAATTATTTTGTTTTCCGAAAGTAGTTGAATATATCTGTTTCACGAACCAATGTTTAAAGATGTGACGAAAATAATTACCCATAGTCTTGATGCCAAATATGTCGTCCTCCAATCTCTGGTGGTTTGCACATTAGCTTAGAGTGATAGTGATAAACCTCCCCGCCTAGAAGCTTAATAATAATAATAATAATAATAATAACAATAACAATATTAATAATAATAAGACAGCCATCAATATAAAAATGAACAATGAAAACGACGCTAACAACTAGAACTAGAACAATTTGTTACTCGAGAGATCGAAAAATTCTACAATAATTAGACAAACATTTAGGACTCATATCATTTATGTTTTCTAATTATACAAGTATTTTGCACCATTTACATGAAAATCAGACACCAGAAATCTATGCAAATAATCTCTATAAATTACATGTGCTCGCGTAAATACTTTGATATAGCTTCTTTTGAAATGAGAGAAACAAAAATGGTCCAGTGGTATTGATTGACTGCCAAAAGTTGATTTTAAGGCGGAAAGAGTAACAACTATGTTCACCTTTTCACACGTTTCGATCATTTTTCTGCATCTTGCCACCATTCCGGTTACGTCATTCCCAGGATGATTCCAGGTTACCTGATGCGCTTTTCCACCTTGGCCGTCATCCAACTGGAAAACAAAAATATTGTATTTTATTTCCAAAATGAAAACATAACTTAATAATTGAGGTAGATCAAAACCCAAATGCACACACTGTTCTCAGCGTCGTGGAATCTAGCACGGTGCTAAAAATTCAACGAGGTCCGTTCATAATCGAGAATCAAAGTGGGCACAATAAGATTTTTTTGTAATAAGTTTCAGAGCGTTTGTGGCTAAAGATTTTCCTTACAGCCTGAACATTTTCTTTGCTTCCTGACCAAAGCTTTTTTCACCTGATAATTTGGAACATACGTAGAGACAGATGGATCGGAACAAAAAAGTTTTCCATTCTTTTTCTTCAAAGGAGGAGTGAAAATTCGTTCACCATCTCCATCCGGTCATATGTTCTATCCCTCAACACTTTATATTACCTAGATTTGTTAAAATTTTAATACTAATTAATAAAGTCAGTCTGCTTGAATTTTTAAGTGTTTGTTCAGAGTGCGTTTTCAGTATACTTTGGAGAAGGGAACAGTTGACGCAGAAAAATCAGGCACACACATGGCGAGAAGAAAAATAGAAAATAATATTTTATTGATATATTTAGGTATTGTTTATCTTGGGTAGTGATTTAGCTTTAATTTATTTCTATTTCTCTGTCTAATGATGCACCATCAGTTCAAAGCAAATCTAGTGCCGAACAAAATAAATGTCATCATTTCGACGCGGGAGAAATGGCATTAAGGTTAACACCTAAGCATCGTTGTATCTACAGTACAAAGTTTCTAAATTTTCATTCATCTTCTTCACAATGATGATACAAGTCCACACGGTTGTAGAAACTGTGGAAAAACCATGCGGAGAGAATAATATCATATGCTTAAAAAAAATTCTTTTGCATTCCTACTTACTCTCCCGAAGCAAAAAGAATGCATATGCCGCCAGTAAGGCCCATTATACAATCTTTTTGAAGAAAAGTCACCAAATGTGTGGGTGTTATACGCATTTTACATATATGATATACTATATTTGTAGGCAAAGTTGCTCCTCATACTTAAAACTAAAGGAATATTTAGCAACGTACCCCGAAAGTAAACTTTTTGTAATCAGACTGCTCCAAAGATTTCTTCACATGGTCTATTTCTGCTGATGAAAACAGTCCTCTGCAAAAGAATTAATTAATATACTGCATACATTTTCATTGTGTCACATGAAGCTAAACTATATAGGTTGTATTTGCCGATGATAGAGGTCAACAATGTAGGAAACGCACTCATAAATGTATTGTGCTAAAATTGCCTTTACAAAGTAAAATGCATATGGTCACGCAAAAAAGATAAACGTTATGTGAGTGGCTGATAATTATTGCAACGTTTATCTTTTTTGTTGAGAATGTATAATCTACCTATCTATCCTTTTGTTTTCCCTGTCTATCTGTATGTCTTTCTATCGATTTATTTATCTCTACGCAGATAAATGTATTTTATGCAAGTGCATGCTAATTTAATAAAATTAATTGGCTGCTTATTTTCTAATGTTCTTAGATGTCACTTGACTACATACGTGCAAAGTTAACACCCTTTGTGTAGTGAAACATAAAAAGAGGAAATCAAGAAAGAGTAAATTCGATCAACTACACGTATTTACCAAGCTACCTACATACATACGTGTGTACATACGCATATACATAGAGATATCTACAACTGATAAATTACCTGACAAGAATATATCCAAGTTTGTCAAAGTCTTGTAACATCTCGTCAGTTACTTGGAAGCCATCGGTAAACCTGTACTCCCCTACCAAAATAGGAATTAACATGATACTGAATATGAAAAAGAAATTATTATTTGGAACCTGTAGTATTATAAATTGAATGACTGCTAAAACATAATGCAATGCTAAAGCAACTTTTATCAATTTTGAACATTTACCATGCTCGCTAATTCAAGAAAAGACAAAGACATCGCGAGAAAGTCAATTAAGCATGTAACTTAGCATCTAGCACAGAAGTAAACCAGAGATAAAAATATGTCTTATTGTGTTGAATTTATATATGAGTATTGTGTGTATTTCCCAAATTAATTACAAGTATCCTGCCCCATTTAAAGATTGGCACGGTGCATCCATGGCACCCAAATTGCAGCGCATATGCGCAAGATATTTTTCTTGGTGAAACTTATTTTTGACGCTCAAAACATTTCGATGAATATATTTATCTGCAACTGGATGATGAAAGGAGTTATGATTGTTATTAAAATTGCATACCATGATTCGCCATCTTTCTTACTCTGCGAAATGCTGAAAATATGAAAACAAGCAAATTGTTAGTGTGCAAACTATTATAGTGAAAGTTGGTTTTGTTACCAGAAATTTAGTTGCAATGGTGGCAATTGCGGGCCTTTATGTTCATGTGTTGGCAGTAGCGATTAAATGTCTCTGTCATGTGTGTAATGAACTTATTAAGCAGGCATAAACTAGTTTTTTATGGAGACTGCAGTCTCTACTATTTACACTTAGTCTACTGAATTTAATTACAGCGGATGTAGTTGCAGTCACTAATCTTTTTAAGTGAGTGTATACGTTTGTAATAGAAAAGGCTGATGTTTATCGTAAACACTAAGAGACGGGTAACACTAACATTTTTAATAGAACTTTCTACAGATCGACAACTAAAACGTAAGAATACAAAATATTTGTCATAAAACGTAAACAGTTCCAGATTAGCAGTGAACTCTGATCTCATCTCTCACTCAACCCGTTCCTCCCACCCCCATAACTTGTTATATATGGGATGAATCCGAATAGACTCTACCCCTTATGAATTTCAATCTCTCTCGAAAGCCATCGTCTGTATATGAATGCTACTTTAAAAACACAAAACTATTCGCAGCTACAGTAATGTAATTAAATACATACAGCTATTACCTGCACCGATCGCACTGTAAGGCTCTGCACCGAACACCTTCAAGAATTATCTACCTACATGATGAAGTTGTATATGTTATCTCATGTCCTGACTGAACTCCGGGGCTAACAGAGTGTGTAGCATTGGAATAGCTTTCATACAGAAAATACACATCTGCCTAATATAGCTATAATACACGGTATAATGCGTTCTTTGTGCCAATGTAAATGATTTTATATCAAGAGATTGATTACACCAACATATACAGTATAAGCTCATAACAATCCTAGCATGTTCATATAATTGCACATACATCGCTAGCTATCTCCCGTTTTACCCCTACAAATAGTTTAAACAAAACCCAATGTCGCGGGCCCATTATCAGTTAGGTGACTGGTACAGTGCAGATCCTTGCTAACATGTATACATAGGACAATAGTTGAAGTATAAATCCCGTCTTCTAAACTGTGTAAGCATTCACAATAATAAGCTGATAACTGGCATCATTAGTTTGCCTTTTGTACGTATCTTCAGGATAATGCCTAACAGACTTGTCAATATTTCCATCCAGGCAATTAGTCTTGTCCTCATGTACATTTACCAGTGTCACGACAGTCGAAATTTAGATCGGGAGCATCTGTCCTTCACATGTTGCGAGGGACTTATTGTTCATACCTTTATTCCGTTTAATTTTGCATTGGTGTGTATTGCCTCAACATTTATTTTCATCGTCTTTAAACTTACTTTGTAGTGAAAAGTTTTTTGTTCCATTAAAATAATACACAAAACGATGTCTATCGCGATACGTGCTATTAAAGTGAAACACTTTTTTTATTAAATCGCATGGTGGCAATTTTACCCTACACCTGCATAGTGAAACAAAGTTTTGAAAATTGTGAAAAGTAGTAAGTGTAGTCAGCCCGATCCATGATGTATACAAACAAAATAAAACTCTGCTTCACGTACGTTCTGTGAGTGCTATGTGCCTCATTTTCTTAGTCTTTGATGCGTAAAGTAATTAGTCCTAAAGATACATGAATATATGAGTCTATGAGTCGGTCTACATACTAGGACATTTTACCATGCTACACTCACCAATATGTCCAGATGAAACAAAGTTTCCGTGCGCTCTTGCTTAAAAGCCAATTCCGTTTCCGCCCCGGAAGTAGTTCTTTGGGTATGATTGCATATATATAATGTGAATCCTGATTTAGCCAAACCACTACTATTCTTAAACGCAAGAACCATTTAGGCGCTGACCCAGGTTTGAGCTCGACAAATAACTATAACCACACAACATTATTTTTCTCAACTCACAATATGAATATTAACAATTATGTAAAATCTTCCGATTTCTACTCGTGTGGTTATGCTTTGCTTTACGAGAGGTAGATTTGGAAATGGAACGTCAGTTATTATTCACGAGAAAGTTCCTTTACCAGAAAATAAAAATGATGTCATCGATTTGATGGCAACAAATATCGCCATGATTTATTTTTGTTGTAATTCAACGGATTACTGTGTCCTTACTCTTCCATCTCTCGTGTACATCAGAAGTGGGTATGATTTTATATTCTAATTTTCAGACTTGAGATTTTTAGTTTATCTAATAGAGCACATGAAATGTGGGAATTGTAGATTATTGCACTAATATGTTTTATTACTTTTATGTACCTTAATTATTTGTAATATTTATTGTCATGATGTGCCGTCTTCGTTCTGTTGCGTGCACACACACACAGACACACACACAAACGCACACACACGAAACTTAACAATTAAGTAGTTTTCTGCTTTTATTAATCTGCATATTTTGGAGGACATCGGTTTAGCTACATGAAGAAGATGTGAAATTTATACTTTATATGGGGGTGGGATCTCTTGATTCCTTAACGAGCTCTCTTTAAATAAAATGCTGGAGCAAATCTACTTTGAAACTTAAAAAATATTATTATATGGCGACAGACATTCTTTTTTGCACTAAAAGTCCCACCAGACCGCGCTAATACTGCCAAAACAAACGAACAAATATGGTTCGAAAATTAGACTTTAATTAAATTGAATATTGAAACAGATGATCATTTATCGAAAATGAACCTTTCTGGCGTGGATAGAATATAGATAGAATCAACAATTTAATTGTCATGCTAAAAGTGTAGTTAAGGGTCAGTCTTTTGTATTCATGTGTGGTGCGCCACAAGTTTTATATTTCCTCCCTGATTAAAATTCCCTTTCTCTGAAAACAACAACAACAAAAATTTTTCCTCTTCTTTTTTTTTTCCTTTTTCTTCTTCTAGATAGATATAGATATATCCAGATCAAGTATGATTTGCTGGTTGATTTTTAATTTGTATTTTTATATTGATCATTAAAGAAAATAATGATATTTGTATGATAGAGAACATATGAAATTTGCCAATTGGTTTTGCACTACCTTTCGAATCATTGCATTGTATTAACATTTAGACATCTCATAACTCCTAAATATACTTGGAACAAAGAGGGTGTTAATTCTGAGAAATGTGTATCAAAATGCTCGTTATACTTGTTTTTTTTTTAATACGTGCAGACCACGATTTTATGTCCCTTTAAATGTGTACTCACCTCATTCATAATACGCCCCTGTGTGAATAGTTACTCTTCAGTTTTGGAAAATATCTTAAGTCTGCTCAAGTACCAAAAGGTTGGAGTGAAAGTAGGACGAAAGCAGTCATGTCATATATTGGACAAAAATCTAGAATTCATCTTAACATTCACCAACATACACGTATAGATAGAGCAATTTATCTGTTAAGAATGTATCATTTTAGGCATTGTATTAAACTAGAAGCCCCGTCTATTTTGCCAGATATTTAAAATGAACTTTTCTGAACCTAAACCTACAATAAAACACTATTGAAAACGTCTGTTTCTAAATATATGAAGAACACTAACAATGACATGGATTATAAACATAACAATTGAAAAGAAAAATCACACATTTCATACATGGTTGTACATTCAGTTTACATTTTTTTAAAAACAAAATAATTACAATTAAGGACAGTACTATAAACAGTGGCACACATCACCATAATAATCTGAGTCACTGTAAATTTTTCATGGATTAGTAAGGTGTCTCAAAAGATGCTTACTGCAACAATGTATATGGCTTGAAGGAAGGAATCGATAAGTTTATTATTTCAGAGATGTAATTTTATTCGATTCATACACAGGATACAGAGTATTATGCAGAACGAAAGTACTAGTACATTGAGCATTCAATAACTTGGATATAAAAGTATCTTGCAAAACTAACACAAGTTGCAACTTCAGTAATATTTTGCACCCCTTCGTTTCGGTCCTATTAGACCAGTGCAACAATAATTGCATCACATACTTTCTTTAACAACAGAAACTTTAGTAATTTCCCTCAAACACACGCCATCAAGAACAATCAAAAGTGATTATCTCTATTTAAATTTAATTGATTTAATCAACATATTATGTCACATTTGAAGAATATGCCCATTTGGCATAGCCAATAGAAGTTGTTTCCCTTAATTACTCTCCACTTTCGTGGCAACGGACGTTGCATCCTTGTCAAGTTCGGCAAAGTCTTTCCCTGAAACATCTAGCGATATACATTCCATAATGGCGGAGTCGGCAACCTGTAAGCCAAATGATATAAGAAGATAATATAACGGGTGCTATTCCTTTGCAAATATTTTAGTAATAATCTATATTTACCAGATATCGAATTGACCTTCGGTGACACAGAAAGTTCTTGCGAATTGTCATTTCTGATGCAATTATTGAATGAATATATACGACGACTTTATATATTTTTAAATTTTACACCTTCTTTGGTCCAATAAATGTCCAACAAATTCTTAAGACAAAAGAGGGAGTATATATATATAGGATAAAGTAAATATGTTCATGTGCTGGTTGATATATAACAAGTAAATTTGTAAATTCAACATGATATCAGTTATGCTCATCTTTTATTCCTTCAAGCGCTTTCGTATCATCACAATGGATGCTCTTCAGGTACACTTTCAAAGTATTTTTTTAAATAAACAATTTCACGTCATTGTTATGTTCATTACGTCATTGTTTATAGGGCGAGACATAAACACCTTCTTGACATCTATATACAACACTTGTATATAAAAACACATTTGTAAGACTGAATAAATCATTAAACACCCTTCATAGTCTTTGGGTAAGTAAAGGAACAAAAAAAAAAAAAAAAAAAAAAGTACTGATACAATGTATAAAGTGGTCCATACAAACATACAAATCAAAGCAACTAATATAAGTTTCCTATGGTTATGTTATAAAAATGTATCAGTGCATTGATACAATGAACAAAGGATTCCGTTTTAATTGACGAACGTTTTTATCTTCTTATTTTTCTTTTATTTGCGTTTGTTTAATTAGCCGAAGACTGGAGGGTGTTTAATGATTTCTTCAGTCTTACAAATGTGTTTCTATATACAAGTGTTGTATAAATATGATAAGAAGTTGCCTTATATCTTGCCCTATATCAGTGACGTAATTGACATAACAATGACGTCAAATTGTTTACTTACAAAAATACTTTGAAAGTACCATATATCCACCTGAAGAACATCTATATATATATATATATATATATATATATATATATATATATATATATATATATATATATATATATATATCCAGGAGTTTGCTGAGTGTCGGTGAGGATAATTTATGATTATAATGTATAATTATTAAACACGATGCGTCATATATGGTGCACAGAGGAATTTACATAATAAAGCTAATGTCTTATAATGTCCATCGCGGCGTTGGAACGTGGTTAAGTTCAGTCGGAGGCACAACGATCTTGTCATTAAGTAGATGAGTGATATAGTCATAGGACGGCTATATACAAATACATTCATAATCTGGCACTATTTAGGACGACTCAGTTGCCAGGTTCCGACGTGCTTGCATTGTGTACAGTTGTACAATGCAAGTGTATAATTCTCCTAGCTAAAGATCAGAAAGAATTTGTACAATGCTCCAGGAACTCGAATAAGCTTTATACAATTGGAGTAATTCTGAGTTATTGATATTATTGCTCAGGCAGAATATCCTAGTGGCTTGACCAATAACCGGAATATTGATAAAGGCATAGTCATTTTGAGAAATAAGTATAGCGGAGTTATTCTGCGAATAAAAAAAGTATGCAAAGTACATGTACTTCACAATACCTATTTTCAAGTGGACAAGATCCTAATTAAGATTCTAAGGAAACGTCCGTCATCATGTCATTCTTGTTGAGCTATATATTTCTTTTTCTAAACAAACATAATATTAAGAAATTGTTCGAAAAGACCTGATACGTCTATTTCATTATTTGCACTAAAGCTTTAAGCAAGGAAAAGTACGTACCTTTTCAAGCAGGGTGTATTTTGGGTGATGGTGTTCTTTAACAGGATTATTATCGGCCCTGTTGTAGGCACAGAGAAGTGCCCATCGTCTTTTGTCACTCGTATTTTCACTGCTGCTGTGTAACAGGTTACAGTGGAAAAAGAGAGCGTCTCCTGTCGAGATGAAGAATAAATGCAACATTAGTACCTACTCATATGTATATCTCGTTGAGAGATAAATTATTCGTTTAAACTTGTTTATGTATGTAGACATTTTGTCCAAATTTATCACATCAATTTCAAACTGAGCAAATGGGACTGAAGTTTCATAAACTTAAAAATTAACATTGGCAGATTCGGTGGCAATTCCTTCTCAAGTTATAGCTGCCTTGTCAGGAAATCTAACGACTTCTAATATCCTGTAGGAAGTTTTATTGACAATAATTTGTTTTATAGTATCGTTTGGGTTTGTTGATTTTAATCGATTCACTGAATAAAAAGGAGTTGGATTAAAATATTGACATTTTAAACAACTATGTGATTCTCGTTTAATAATTAAGACAGAAAAGTAAAAGGATTATATTTACTTTTCTTTCGTATGTAAAGTTTCTTAAATTCCAAAAGTACAGGAACAATGTAAGCCAAAACGTGACATATTGCAATGAGTTCGCCATTGATTTTGTTTGAAATATCAAACTGCCGTCGTCATGATGTTTACACAGCATACGTGATCAAGACAACACAGTTTACGGTAACAAGACGAGTAACCGACTGAATGTATTTGCATGATTATGTAGATAAGACAACAAATTTACATACAATTATAACAACATGTCAGTAAGACAACGTAGATGTATCAATTTGTCATCAATTCTACATAATGATAATTAATGATGTTAACACGTTGCAATCGGTAGGTCGTCTTGTCTACGTAAACGATGTCATCTTGATCACGTATTCTAAGTAAATATCTCATCATGACGACGGCAGTTTAATACTTCCAAACTTTTGTTATTTTTCACAAAATGTTTTCTTACATGCAAGAAGGTTGAGCCGGTGGAGATATACAGAGATACAAACCAGAGTTTAATTCCACAAATTTATGGGGAAAGTTATTGTCCCGGATTTGTTGTACACGTTCCATGTCTGCGCCCGTTTGCCCAGCCACCATGTTATGCTCGATCCGTCCACATTTATGAGAACTTTCCAGTATCTGTAATAAAGGAATGTCATTTTTCATGATAAAGCCCCATGATAAAATGTATAAGAATCAAAGGATATGTGAGGATCGTCAATTTTTATTGTATCCTTCTCCAGACAGAAACGTCCATACAATGATACATATATCAATGTTCTAACTTTTCATATGACACTTTTGCTCCTCGATGTTCTAACTTTTCATATGACACTTTTGCTCCTCGATGTTCTAACTTTTCATATGACACTTTTGCTCCTCGATGTTCTAACTTTTCATATTACACTTTTGCTCCTCACACAATCAATGATTTATGTATATATCTTTCTGATCACCCGTATCATCCTTTGATTTTTCCTTAACCATGACACAGGGAAAACACCAGTTATAGATCCAAACATTTCTCGAATCCTCATTTTATTTAATCTTATGTTCTGTCATTTTGTGTATTTGCAGGACAAAGATCATATAAATTATTACTACACATATCACAATAAAACATATTACTAAAAATGCCATGCATTATGTTTCAAGCACGCAATTTGGGTCTTAGGCACTCCTTTTTTGCCCATTCCCATATTAATCACCATATCTACGTATATAAGTTCTGTTAGGATGACTCCTCCTAAGTGATTTATTCCGTCTTGATCAAGTAAGAGAATACCTATATGAATGAAGTAAATTCTCTTTTAGATTAATGTATTTTTTTTCGTCATGTAAATTGGTAGATGTTTAAAAGATGAATAATTTACCTGTAAGCACCCGTTTTCCCTTTTACAGTCATCAATTGCAATAAAAACTGTCATCATGTCTGGCTTTAAGCAGCCGTTCTTATACCAGTACCTAGAAATAATAGTCAATATTTCTTAAATATGCTCCCACTACCATTCTATTGTAGTCTTGTTTAAGAAAATCTGTTTGATTCCTATTATTACATAGTTTTGAAGTGTTTTATCAAAATCCATTTTTTGGGTAAATCTTCACATTATCATAGTAATTGCTATTGACATTCGTTTTAGCTAAGAGGTTTTTAAATTTTCCATCATTTATTTTAGTTAATTTTTCTTCTTAGTTATCTATAATTTGCTTAACACTTTGTACCCTCTACCGACGAGGGTCATGCCCTTTTCTCTTAACAGCCAGTTCTGTTCGCATATTAGCAGGCACGTGGCTTTATATCATTGTGAATTGAGTAGGTAAGGACACTTTGTGTCTTCATGTTTGAATATGCAGGATGATTTTATAAAAAATAGAAAGGGATAGCAAAACATACCCATACAAAACTGGTTAAAATGAATTAAATGGTGTTGGGGTGAAATGCACATCTTATGATATACATGTACAAATTAATATATGTGAATACAATAAATATTGGTGATGACAGAGAATTAGGCATTTTGGCAAATTAAACATTTCTGTAAAAACTTGTATTGGCCTGTACACAACCTGTGTACTGCCTGTCTTGCGTAAATGTTTCGTGACTTCGGTGGCTTGTCATAAATGCCTGTCAGTTTCAGCTGAAGATTAGTAAACAATAGTATGAGTATACACCTGCATGGGGTCATGTTGGCTATTCCACGAAGACCACCAATCACAGGTATGAAGGAAGCACTTTTATCCACTTTAGATACAGATAACAAAGAATGAAAAATATTAGCTATTGCATTAAAAAAATCAAATTTTGTTGCGTAATGACGTACATAAATTAGACCAACTTGTAATGTATAAAAACCGTGCTTAGGTTAGTGGATTTTAAGTAAAGGTGAAAACAAATGGGTTGTAATAGGAATGAAACAAACTGTGAACAACATTAAATACCACATTGGCCAAGGGAGGTTATGGGGAAGGAAATAATGGATGATGTAAATTAACATTTAGTTAAGTTCTCAGTTTTAAGAATTTAGTGTGGTTTCAAATCTTGTATAAAGATCCGATAAAAGCATGAACATTTTACGCATATAATGCTTTATTTGAACTTGACTTTTTTAGAACAGTTGGCCTAATTTCATTTAATTCAAATAAGGTTTATTTTTAATCGGGGTTATGAGTCTTATCTACTGTTTTTTCTTTTGGGTGCGAAACAGCTCAAAGAATCAGTAAAGCAAACGGTGAAAATGGAGGAGACACGAACAACGAAAAAAGATATATCCTCCGTCAGATTCTGCCTATACAACAATATATATATATATATATATATATATATATATATATATATATATACATACACACACACACACATATATATATATATATATATATATATATATATATATATATATATATATATTACCCATACTATCGTGTCTTTAAATAAAACTTCTACATTTAATATTGTTTGCTGGAAATATTGGATATTAAAAGAGTTACTATGGATTCAAGAAACAGCGTAAATGTTTTGTTGTTTCATGCACAAAAGACAGTGTTTAACGCAACCGAGTTACCAACATGTGTTCGTGCAATGATGTATCAGATTTAATAGGTTTCTGACTTGTAAAACCCTTAACAAGTACTGAAACCAGTAACACAAAACTTAACGTTGCCCCCGCCGCCGTCGCTGTGGCCGTAGGAAAAGTTGTACCCGTGTCTCACCATACATTCGCAGGTGAGACAAAAATACGTTGCTGGTATATACTTTACATGGTTATTCTATCTCCTCCTTTTTATTCGTTGATTTTTCAGATTCCACTGAAATAAGAAACTTTAATCCCCAGTGAAATTTTATAAATAAAGTATTCTTAGATTGATGAGTATTCGAAAAACCAAATCAATGCATGCGAATATATGTTACTTTTGCTTCTATATATGAACAGATGGTAATATATTATATCCCATTTGTCTGTTTGAAAAATATTATTATACGTACATAGTAAAAAGATTCTACCAGTTTTGAAAATCTGTTGGGGGGGGGGGTCTATAAGTTATCATCAGCAATACTAGCAAAAAGAAGCTGAATGGGTGCACGTTTTAACTATATAATGACCAATTCATATTGATAATATTAAATCATCTAACCCATAGTCTTGATGCCATATATGTTTCCCTCCAATTTTAGGTGGTTTCTTCATCAACTTGGAATGGTAATGATATACCTCGCCTCCAAGAAGCTGAATGAAAAAAAATATGCATGTATTCAAACACTTATACTGTGTCTTAAGCTCATATATTATTTTAGCTTGGAAATAAAATTAGGGATAGCTTGACGTGCTCTTCCAGACAACTAAATACATGTATGGATGGCTTGAGGTACTCTTCCAGACAACTAAATACATGTATGGATGGTTTGCTGTACTCTTCCAGGCTCCTAGATTTGATTCTCTGCGAAATACTTTGAAAAGATTGGCAAAACCCAATGTATATGTCGACGGTTCCTTCGGAACGTTTTTTGTTTTGTTTGTTTCTAAAAATATCATCAGGCACAGCTACATGAGCGCTGGGATGATCTGAATACAAATAGTTAAACACCGTTGCTAAATAGAGTAAAAGAAAGTTTAATTATATGCTGATAGTCTTTATAATCGCAGGAAATAAACACAAGTGATCACTTTGCGGTATTCGAACATATGTCAATCATTGATATTTTATCTTCAAAGTGTCATTGCATTGCATTATGGGTAGCGTTATTAGAGAGTCTGTGCTATTATATATATCTTGCTTTCAATATTATTCATGACGACACCGCACTGGCTTCTAGACCTGCGTTCACACGTCATTTACCTATATCTCTGGCTGTTGTGGTGATACTTACAATATATTTCAAGGTAAACTATGAAGAAATTCGTCACATTTTCAAGGTTTCTAGTAGAACATTGTGTACAGATTAATAATCTTATTCGCCAGTTAAATTTGGTCAAACCGAACTCTCCAAATGTACAGTTAAAGTTAATGAAGAGTTAGATTGTCCAAAAGTACTGAATGTATTAACTCGCTTGACAGGACTAATTTTTTTATTATGTGTGACGTCATTCTATAAAGA
This sequence comes from Margaritifera margaritifera, assembly GCA_029931535.1. Lineage (NCBI taxonomy): Eukaryota > Metazoa > Mollusca > Bivalvia > Unionida > Margaritiferidae > Margaritifera > Margaritifera margaritifera. The sequence continues at coordinate 2,416,134 of JAQPZY010001529.1, forward strand.
GCCGACCAGCCACTAATGTAGAAATATGCTGATTGCACCGTAATTTCAAGTAAAAATGGTGGATTGTGTGCAGTATACGGTCATAAATTGTGTTATAAAACAGAAAGGGGCATTGTTTTCCTTTTAATATTTATAATCGAGAAACCATCTTTTATATCTTGTTTAATCGATATTTTTCTCTACATCGGCTCACTTGTGTTCACGTCATTCATGAAAATACAAATGACATATGGACTTGTTTTATCTCAATTCTCCCTTACCCATACGCTTGTAATCACAAAGAATTTGAATAAAATTTGATTAATTCTGCTGGTTTTATATCAATTAATTCTATCAAGTATTTATCACTGGTTAGTAAACTATTCAAATTTGTGTTTGATTTACGGACTTCATGTACCTTTTCACACGTGCCAGCAACTTTCTCACTTCTGCAGAGCATGCCCGTTGCGTCATTTCCGGGATGATTCCAGAGGATAATATGTGCTTGTTTGCCCTCACCATCCGCTATCTGTGTAAATGTTTCATGCATATTAGAAAATAGTACTTGCAAAATACTTATACTTCTAACGAAATAGTTAAATGCAGTTAATATTGTCCTTATTAGATTATATAGTCATATGTAGATTCCACCGTTTGTGCCTCAAGTAGATTCTGTATCTTACTGTGTGAATTTTTGTGAGACTGGATGTAAGGATTTATGAAGGTATTGCAACTATGTCAGGTCTACATTGTGTCGGAGAGAGAAAACACATCAACTAAAGCATCTCCTCCCTCCCAAATCCCCCCCCTCCACCACCACCACCTAAGTCAATGTGTGCATGCTAATTGTATAATGTCGCTAAATTCTTCTTTCAATGAAGTATTGGGATAAATCAGTGTGGCTAATGTGCATGACGGTCCTAAAGTTACTCTTAACCAGATATGAAGACGGGACTAGGAGAATGGAATGGTGAGACCATGGAGGGGGATAAGAAAAGCGGAGGGCATGATCGCTTTGCCAAAGCAATTTTGCTAAGAACAGCCCTTAAATTTTAAACGTATTACATGATGCTATTACATGTTTGTATTGGTAAATGATAGACAGGGGCGTGGTTATTTTATCTTTTATTCAGAGATTGTGATTATCTTGAAGAGGGTTAACCAGGAACTTGGTATAACGTCAAAAATAAATACTTATGTGGAAATTTCGCAGACAGAATCTCGATACTAAATGATATGAAATCTTCCATATACTGACATGAATGAAGTAACTAATGAACAAAGGAACGTATGCATGACTGAATAAACCAAGCAACCAACTGAACATCTAATCAGTTAATCAATCTATATGCCCTCGGCTTGTCGCAATATCCACAAAACTAATTGTCTCATAACATATCTAATTATATGGCTCGCTATAGAAAATTTCCACTTTCCACGCTTATATTACATATTTTATCCCCCTTACACAATCGCCCCAACCCCCTTCCACCGCCATCCCCCACGACCGCCTTGACCAAAGGCTAGAACTTAAAATTCGTTGCATTATATGAACATTATATAAGGTATATTCCTGTTATGACTACATATATAAAATCTGGTAATAAATATTCACTTTAATCGACAACTTTAATCGATCAAGTTTTTACACTGACCTTTCACTCCATCATAGGCACCCACAAATTCATGCTCTGTTACTGATTGTTACTTTATGGGAAACTTCTGTACAAAGTTTAGTGAATTTTTGCCCATCACTTAGGAGGAGATAAAATTAGAGATAGACAGGCAGACGGATGGACGGACGGGCGGATGAAGTAGCAATATTCTCGATTCTTAAATGTACGGAAAATAAGGCGAGTGGCATTAATAATAATATTAATATTTCTGGAAGTGTACACAGTCTATCAGATCATGCAAATCCTATTACCTTTGTCGAAATTTCAAATCTGACAGTTTTAGCTCTGGCATAATAATATAATACACACTGCTTCTTAATGATAAGAAATGATACTGATTTCTAAGAATGCTTGCTGATCGTCATATGTATAATATGTATAAAAATATTAATATTGTCTTACCCCGTAAGTGTGTTCTTCATATTTAGCATCCTGTATGTTTTTTATTATATGCTCGACTTCAGCGCTACTCAACAGCCCTCTGGATAAAATAGAATGAAACCGATGATAAGAAAATAAAATAAAAAGCAAAATAATAGTACAGCGGTCCGATTCTTATTCTTATAAGGCCACCTCTTCAACAGCAGGAAAGTGAGTAATATATATATATATATATATATATATATATATATATATATATATATATATATATATATATATATATATATATATATATATATGAAATATGAAATGAGAGAAAAACTGACAAACAACAGTGTCAACTGGTGTGAAACCAGCGCAAGGGCTGATGTTTGCTGCAGATAATTACATTAACGATACAATTAAATAATAAATGAACCGAGCAAGGTTGAACGGGGTTGAACGTTGCTACTTTTTAAGATGCATCCTGATAAAATGTTCCCGGAAATGGCTAGAACAAAGGACTCCAATTGACGACATTAGAAAGTAGGTCAGCAATGAAATTATTTTGCCGTCTGCAATTGTGCAATTACATTTTTTTATCCCGGGTCTAGTATTTGGAACTGGCGGTTTCTTAAAACGCGTAGAAGTTATGTTTCTAAAGTAGTATTACATAACTGAGTAGGTATTAGTTAATAGAATAAATCAGTATTGAATTTATATGCGTTTTTTAACAATTGTAGAGAGCGCAAAGATTTAATTGCTGACTATTTATCTAAATATCTGCAGCAAACATCATGTTGATTCCGTATAGTAATTACGTTTTTGTCTTTTGTTCTTGTTTCGTTTGTGCAATCCTTTTGTATTATGCATTCCTCTGAATGTAAATCACAAAGTTATCTCTTACGCATAATTAGTAAAAGTAATAAATAAATATTCGCGTTCATTCATGAGATATTATGGACATATTCGCCCTATGGCGACAGTTGGTAGGCTTCCTCGGCCAGTACAACTGGCAAATTTATTTGAATCTTTATGACGTCAAATTTCTCAGCAGTGATCAAAGAGCTCTCCCTCTTTTCATTTAGTAAAATTACTTTCACTTTTACTTCTAAACTGAGAACATCTGACGCCATTTTGCACTTTTTGCAGCAACTTGTTCCTCCGGTGGCAATTATACCATTGTCAAACGCTACAAAGGATCTTGTCACATGTTTGACTGGCTTTAGTCTGGTACCCTTTAAAAATATATTTCGTAATTTATGAGGGAGAAAGTACAACGGCCAACATACTCTTTTACTTTATGGTGACAGAATGTCACGCATTGCAACTTCGAGGTCAAGCCTACTGATCATACCTCGAATGCATGTCGATAATTGCCATTAGGACTACCTCGACTTATTACGAAACAAAGATTGACCTAGTCTGGTTCCCTGGCCTCTCTCCACACCGTGACGAAGAGTGACGGAGCGGTGACCGATTAGTGAACCAGACTAGGATTGTAATATTAGGTAGGTCAGTAGGTAACTAGGTTGGTTGGTTGGTTGGTATGCACATTAGTTATGTACCTTACTATAATGTATCCGAATGTGTCGAAATCTTTCTTCATTTCTTCTGTTACCACAAATGTCTTTTGGAATTGATATTCTGTCGAAGATAAGACATATTCATAAAGTTGATATACGCATTTTTTTAAAATAGCCTTACTTTAATTGACAAAAATATCAGAGCCATTAATTATCAAATATATGTTTTATTATAATTGTAATCAAATACATAATGAAACATTTTTTGAATAAACCATGCTATGCAGGACCAAGATGTAAAATAATGATTTTAATTCTAATCGTGTTTAATATTAACACTAATACCAAATCCGAACAGATTTTCAGATATAAGCGGTTATAGGCACTAAGAAGAAGCTGTCTGTAGTTAAAAAAGTGCAGGCTCATAACAAGAGTACATTGAAAATTAAATATACATGCATTGAAACACATTAATATCGCCATTCAGCATATGTATTAACACTGCCGATACAGATATAAGGCTAATGAAATAGCTGGACCCACACACTTAATGAAACATAGTGCATAATTTGATAACAAAAGAAATCAACGTTAGCGGTTCATATTTCAAGCTATCGGGAGAGTTGCGTATTGGCTCTATTAAAGGAATATAAGTAAGTTCTCTTATGGGAATGCAAATTCGTTTAAGGTTGAATACTTTATATCCTTCCATGAAATATGTGGGTAAACGTTCTCATATATATATATATATATATATATATATATATATATATATATATATATATATATATATATATATATATGTGTGTGTGTGTGTGTGTGTGTGTGTAAGATATCAAGCTTGTCACTACATATATTTGAATTCACAAAATATTGTTGAGGGCAAACTGCAGGTGATAGATAATGTAAGTTTACCCCTAAATCAATAGTCTTCCCTACATTTGTAAGGATTACAAAGTACTCAAGTTTGAAACTGAATAATTAAGAAAGGAAATATAGCTGATGACAATCATATCTACGGAAGCCAGTTAGCGCCAGGACAAAAAAAATTGCGTTTTTATGAGATAGCATTGCGTTATTACAAAATAACATTGCGTTATTACGAGATAGTATTGTGTGATTACGAGATAACATTACGTTATAACGAGATAGTATTGAGTTATAACGAGATAACGTTGTGTTATTACGAGATAACATTGCGTTACAACGAGATATTATTGCATTATAACGGGTTTCCGTAGATATCCATTTTGTCATTGTTTGCGATAATTAAAGTATACAGATAAAAAGTGAGGTAACCTCTCAGATTAAATTGTATGGAACTTTGACTAATTTACAAATAACTGAATATTCGCAACATAAAATCCAATCAAACTCGGATTGGTAGATCACTTCTTGCTTGATCATACAAAGAATATGAACAGTTTATTGCTAAAAGAAATTGTTGAACTAAATTGGTTATATAGTTATATTCTAATTATAGACTTTAAATATGACTGTTGCGGTATTTAACCTTCAAAGGGCCATTTCTGATTTTTGTCCCCCTATGTTCTTTATCCAATGCCTAGAGTCTAAAGCATCTATAGTGTGTAATGCCTACATAAATATTAAAATTAATGTAATTTAATGAATACTCTTTAGAATTTGTAATGTTCTTACAGTTGATATATACTGTGTGTTGATCAGTTTGTTATACCTGCTGTCGCCATTTGTAACGTTGTGGTCTCCTTGTGGGAAACAAATCTGGCAGAAGACAGAAATCGAATGAATCAGCCGGCAGAGGACGTGTTCAGAAATAGGTTCTTCAGAATTATCGCTCTTGTTGTTCTGGCTGACTATAAAGTCAAATAGATGGATACAAGTAAAGTTATATATATATATATATATATATATATATATATATATATATATATATATATATATATATATATATATATATATATATATATATATATATATAAACATACACACACTAAACAGACCGGAAATTGCTATCCCTGGTTCCTACAGGAGAATGCTTGATGACATTAACATAATAAATAAGATTATCATAGATGTGATATAATTTTTAATTAGTACTCAACGGAGATTCAAACCCGGGTCCGCGGGTTACGGCATCCATTGCCTTGTCTCGACGCTCAAACCAATTTAAACAAAGAGACAAATCAGTTTATCAGTTGCCCATTCATAGTGCCTGATAAATGACCTAAATGCAAAACTTAACAAAAGTTTAACGGACGGATGGACGGACGGAAGGAAAAGGATAAAACTATATTCCCTACCATTGTCGTGGTGGAAGCCACAACAATGGATTGTAGATGCCTGTTCTTACCAATCGATTTGTTTACTAAAATTCTGCATTTTGCGCATGCTTTATTTCTAAATTATCCTCATGAGATTTGTACAAATCCAGTGCATTCTTTATGTGGTGTACAAGGCCTTCATACATATTCAACGTCAAGGTCAATGCCACGGATAACCGCAGCAAGACACCACTGTAGTGCCCTATATTTTACTTTAATACGAAGTATAGGTGAAACCAAGTCCTATAATCGTGCTCATGGACCCTCATATAGGGAATGTTTCCCTATCATAAACGAAAAGCCTACATGAGTATCAAGGTATAGAGTCAAATATTGCCTCCTAAATATCCGGAAATTATATATGAGGGAAGTTTTTACTTACCGCACATGTATTATATCTGCGTATCTATCCGTTTGCAATACCAGTTTTTCTCTCTGACGGCTTAGGTAATTTTAGACAGCAGACGAAGTGTTGACCTATGCATTGAGGACGAAGTTATGTGCATTAACCAGTAGAGTGGTGTTCTGCTGTGTTATCTCAAGCGAGCTTAGGAAGATATCTGCTCTTGATAAATACATGGACCGCTCCGTGTATAAATTTTACCTGATCTTATGCTTTATCTGTCAGATGGACCGACACAACTATACCGTGCTATAATCAATAAAGACAACAGAAACCCAACAATCTGATTCGTCTGTTTGTTCAAAATTACGACCTGACATCTATTATTGTGCACTTTATCAATCATCTAAACTTCCAATTATCAAAAGCAATGTAAAGTCCACTAGAAGATATGGGCTAATTTAGGATAATCTCTCTATGTATGTATGAATGGCCCACTGATAGAAATGATACGAATACCATGTAGCAAATTAGAGTGAAAATATACATCTACATCATGCATGTAAGAATTGTTAGTAATCTTAGGGTCAGACCATGTCATTAATATGCGTAGCTATCGTTCATAATAAAACTCGTCCCATATATAGCAGTAGGTGTTATATGTATAATTGATGTTGTTTTAATCTAACTCATTAAAGATCTTGATGTCGTTACATTATTCACTCAGTTTTAAATTTGTTATGTTATTTTTTTTTAAAATATGATTTGAAATGGAGTTAATAGTAATGTGGTCTGATCTGGCGACAAACAGTAATCAACATTACGCCCGTAGGTTAACACGTGTGGGCCGTTCTGGCGACAAATGGGAATTTAACATTGTAGGTTATTCTGCGGTCAAATGTAATGCTATATATACTATCCAACACTTATTTTTGATGTATTACCCAAGACTTATTTTTGATATACAATCCAACATTTATTTTTGATATACTATCCAACACTTAGTTTTGATATATTATCCAACACTTATTTTTGATATACTATCAAACATTTATTTTTTATATACTGTCCAGCACTTATTTTTAATATGTTATTCAACACCTACTGGCAGTGGTGAAGGTTTTGACTTCAACTTGTAGTAGAGGATACATGGCTATCGTTCCCCATTTTAGGTAAAACTTTTGAAATCGTTAGCATTAGCCATCAAGTGGAACGCGGTACTAATTTGATTCAGTTTCAAACGTACATCCAAACCATTCAACAAATACTTGTATCGCAACTACATACCCAAGTGTAAACGATCCATCATTTCTAAACTAACTCCTTACTTGAATTATTTTGACTGTCGTTAAATCCAACATTGTACAAATCGTCTTTTTCTGCCAACAGTGTCGTTGAAGGCATCCAAAGTGTCAGGTTTCCACACCACTGAGGCATATAGATGTGTGTGTTTGGTGTTGTTGACTAGTTTGCTGTTCAAGTACAAATCAACTTCGCTGAATAACGAATGCATGAAATTATTGACGGGACTGTTTCTCAGACCTAATGCTTCGGTTTGACCTTTGATTTCAAACTCGACTGATGCTGAGGTAGTCAAAAAAAGGCCTCAGGATGAAATTCTACTCACTGGGACCCTTGCATCGCCATCATCGTGGGTGCCATGGCAAACATATCAAGTTTTGACTTCAACCATTCACAAGAATGTCGGTGCATCATTTTCCTTTTATAAGTAATGAAAAACATCAATTTCTCTGACAGCTGTTCTTCTTGTTTTATTCTTTTTCTGAGCGTGATTTTAATGTTTAAAAAGCTTTCAACGTCCCTCTCTGCCTTGTCAATGCTGTGGCGTAGAAGAGGAATCGATAGAAGTGTGAGGCGAGGTTATAGGGTTGTCTCTGAGACCCAGGAGTTCTAATAAACACACATTTTCCTGCTTTAATTAACGCTTATTTAGGACTTTGTTCGTCGATAAGTACTTTTTGAAGGAATTTATTCTCTTATGTCAAAGAACCATCTTTTAAAGCATGCAAGCGTCGATGGATCATAGGTTTTAAGATGAGTGTTACTGTACGAAGAGCAGATTTTACACATGTCATAAATCTTGTCTTCGTTGTCGAGCCACTCCTCAGGAGGCAGGATACATCTGTTACGATTCAGTCGAGAATAGTTTCCAAAAATATAGCTTTAGGGTGACTTTTTCTTTGGAGAATAGAATATTTTGTTCAAGATCTCCTTCTCTACTAATATTGACACAGTCAAACTACGACTTACTGACAGGAATATAATGAGGATGTACAAATTCTCGGTGAACATGATACGTTTTTCCTCATGTATCGTAAGCAGCTATGTCAGAATCCAACTTGAAAGGAATGATTCTCAGCAACGGAGCAACCTCGTTTCCCACTAAGTTTTACTCAGTGACATCAGAGTCCACAAACATCTAATTCAGTCATTCATTTAATTCGAGAGGGTAGCGTAAACATTTAAAGAATATTTGAAACATCGGTTGCTGTTGTTGATGTCTTTAGTAGGAAGGAGATACACTCTTTCACTAAAATAAGAAACAAACTGTGAGAAACGTGACGGACATCGTTTTGCCTCCGGAAAACTCTAATTTGAGACGCTGAGAAGTTGGATGGTACTCGATCTGCACACTCACTTACACTTCAGTGAAGTTTATCCAGTGCTTAAACAAACTGCTGGTTAAACACAGGTGAAATTGTTTCGACCTTATGTCGAGTATTAAAATAAAATCCTAAAAGAATTGCCATGTTATAGATATTCAACTGGGGTTTTGCTCATTTTTGTCCAAGTATTCTTGTGTTTGGTCTTTTAATATTTCTACTACGAAAGTGGCTTGATCTTCGACAATATTTCAAACTTTTGTGGTACAAATGGTTTCTACCAAAGTCACTTCCAAATGAGCTTAGGGATCTACCCGTATGGCTTGAGGTAATTTGGCCGCGCAACAACATCATTTGTTGTTTGGAAACACATCCAGAGAACTGACGCTAGCTAATGTTAAATAAAATTGGTTATTCATAGTTCGATGATTTTGGTCTCCGAGGAGTCACCCGATGTCAAAGGATTACTTTCCAAGACGGGTTCGAGAGGAAAGCTACTGTGATTAGAGTTGTTACTGGAGTGGACGTGGCAATATTTGTTATTATTGTCGGTATATTTCAACTAAGGATTAGGGAGAAGATACTCAATAATACAACTGCTGAGTAAAATAGTCAACAATTTTTATCTCCTTGTTGCAAATTCACAATACACCAGAGAGATTGTTGACAAAAAGACAATTTATTTTTTAGAAAAACGTTCTCCATACGACACCCGTGGTGGTTGTAGTTTTTATAGTTCTTCATAAAGACAAACTATGAGAAGGGGGATGTAGTAGTGTTTAACGTCATGCTGTTGGTTTATACTTATGTTTAAAGTCGGTCACATGTGAAGCTACAATCCAAGAATCGCAACTGGGTGAATATCCTTTCCAATGGACTTGACTTGACTTCCTGCATACGATGTTGTCTCATTTTACGCGTTCTTCGATTGAGAATGATTTCGATATCGTACACGTCGTCTTATTTGTAAGTCACTCTTTGTAATTCGGCAAATAAAAAGTTCCTTTTTTCCGTTTACATATTGTAATTTACAGACAGGGTGTTTACGTTTACGCACTTGTCCTCTGATACGAAACAACTCTGTCGTCAAGTTAGATAAATAACCTTTGTGAAAACTGCGTTTTGTTTTTCCAGTGCGAACTGAATCTCCGATGTTTAACACATCTTTCTTTTGTCTAATCTTTGACATTCCAAACAATCAATCAAACACAATCACTTCCTTTTGAGGTGTCACTTATTCTGGAGCACATCCGATTCTACGATAGTAGGATTGATTGTAAGGATGTATATTAGATCTAATTGACTTTTAAATAAAAAACCCAGTTCATAATTTTACTTTTATGGTACAACATATTTACATAATTAACAAAGTTCATGATTTTTCTTTCTTTCATGGTACAAACAAATTTGGAATAAAAAAAAAGAAACAGTTCATGATTTTTCTTTAGATGGTATAAAAAAAAACATATTTACGTTAAAAAAATACAACAACACAGTTCATGATTTTTCTTTAATGGTACAACAAACGTACATTAAAAAAGCACAGTTTATGATTGTTCTTTCATGGTACAACACTTGTACATTAAAAAAAAAATACACACAACAAAGTTCATGCTTTTTTCATAGTACGACATAATAACATGTTTGAAGTCATATGATATTTGGAATAACTCGGTTTTTAGTATCAAATCGTATAAACTTTTTCCAAAGAAAATATCACATGCATTAATAATAAATTGTCTCTAGATAATACGTTCACTTTGGTTATTTTTGTGAATTGTTTTTGTACATTTTCTGTAAATAGTACAATATTGTAACATTATATCCCCTTCTTGTAATAATTCTCCGCCCAAAATAATACATTTTGACATTATTAACAAATTTGCTGTAAATAGTACATTAATTTTAGAAATTTTGTAATTTTTGCTTTTGTAAAGAATACGTTGATTTTAACTTGTATACAAATGTACTCACAAACTTAAAATGCTTGATATATTTCTCCTTGAAAATACAAACAAGTCCTCCGCACCATACTTTCCTAAGCTAAGTGAGAGACCACTAATATGTTACATGTTAGTAATGGAACATATCAGTAATATTTTCTTTTCCCTTTTACACTAGTGTTAAGAATAAACAAATAAGGATACAATGTTAAGTCCTTGGAATAGTCAAAGTACTATAGTAATTGTTCTTGTATAAGCATATATTTGAAATTATTTATATTTTTATGTAGAGGATGAAGTTTGAATGGGATTCTAAGTCTCTGATAACATGGTTATATAATTCTTTTCTTTTATTATAGAAACAAAAACTAGTTCTCTGCTTTCTATACGTACAGGACAATTAAGAAGAAATGGATACCTTTAAAGATGGTATAACCCAAGACTTTACTGCTTCATTACAAATCAAATAACCATCTGGTCTTAGCACTACTTATTTTTTAGTTGAATGCAACTCGGTATGATTGGAAGGATACCAATAACGACGAATATTTACAGCAATGTAAAACTAATTGTAACCAACCTATGGGTATTGGACCACTAATTCGTTTACAGCCAGGGAACCAGTCTTCTGTTGGGGCAATACAAAATAGATGACTCAATTTTTTGAGATATGCCCATTGGATAATGAATAGGTTCAATTTTATTTCATTATTAATATCCCAAACTTCAAACTATGTACTATAGTTGACAACAAAATATTTACTTTTATTTTGATATCCTGTATGTAATTACCTACTAACAAAATAACATACTGACTTTTGGTGCGAGGCAATGTTATTACGTACAGACCAGGGAGCCCTCATCCCCTCCAATAGCAGCAGAAGGCTCAAAAACATGTTGCGAAGCACCTGTTTTTCAAGGCTGAACACAATTGCTCGAACTGTAATGAATGGGACCATGTGTGGTTTGTATGAAAAGCTCACGAAGAACTTATTTTTATTATTTTTTAATATGTTAACACTAGGTTATAAGGGAAATAAATTAGTGGTCCGATCCCTATAGGTGTGGGGGTATAGCGTGTGTCCATAACAAAAATGTGCATCTCAGCATCCGTTTCAGTATCATTGGTTGATTTGAGAGTAATTCTAGTAAAATGTATCATTTTTGGAGTAATTTAGAGCAAATACTAGTATAAAAGCAAAGAATTATGGAAAACAAGCATGGTTGTGTAATTTGTATTCGGAACCATGTAACATCTGGCTATGGGAAGCATAAAGTGAGATGGGTTGATTGTACTATTTCCTCTGTAATATGATAAAATGAATGATTGGACCAGACTTAATGCATAGACTGGATGAGAAAAATCAGCCTCTTGATGTTATTCACTTCTGCCATGAAAAAATATGTGTGAACATTGACCATGTAGTTTTGGAAACCCATTCTATCAATAAAGAGAGATCTCACTGTAAAAACCAGGGACTATGTACAAAATGCCACATACCCATCTATTTAATATAATGGATCTTATTCAATGTAAATCTTTAAAACTCTTGTCATATTCAGTTCTGAGTTTCTTTCTAATATTGCATAACAGTCTGCCTTTTGCATAATTCCTCTCCTCCGGATATTTCTCATATAGTCTGAATAAAAGTAGTCTCTTTTTACATCTATTATGTGTATATGCTTTCTCTGTCTTGTAAAATGTATTATCTATAATATGTTCTTTCGTCTTCTTTTCAGTTACATAGCAACACTGGAGTTTGCTGCTATGGGGCATCCAGAAGCTCGGCACAGTTTCCCTATAGACTCACCAGGGCCATTGTTGCTGTAACGTACTGCGCTATGACATTGTGCATGGAAATACGTTATGAATGTTACATTTCGAGGCAAACTTCTTCAAATTACTTTATTTACAGTATCAGACGTTTGTGTGTTATTGTTATATATATATCTTCTGAATTGTCATTTTACCCAGCCGGTAGTTAACGAGCATTCGCATCATTGATTCGGTATGTGAAGAGTTTAATATTCTAAATGTGCCAGGCAAATATGAACTTTGAACTACCCAGTGTTCATTTTCACAAGTGCAAACATATGGCTTAGTCTTGTAAAGGGCATGATCACCCTGATAACAGAGCACTATGGCATCAACTGCTTTTGACATTACACACACTATCATTGAAGTCTCTCCACGGTATTTTTGAAAGGCAGCATTAAACTCTGCATGACAACGCTTGCTCAGGTCTATTGCAAAATTGTTTCTCATCCTCTCGCGTTCAACTTTGTTTCTTCCTGGCATCAGATTTTTAAGTGCATTAGACTTTTTAATGAACTTTCTGTGATTTTGTCCCAGGTGCCTTGTATCAATTAAACTGTCTGGCAAAGTGTTCGTCATACCAGCCTCATGAAGCGCTACAGCTGCCCGGTAGCTATTACTATGTGGATCAGTCGTCACATGTTTAACCTCCAGATCAATACAGAAAAATTCCAAAAATGTATGTTTAGTATAAGTATCTGACCATTAATTATTTTACAGCCATGGAACCAGTCATTTTTGGGGGAAATAAGAAATAGAGTACTAAATCTTTTGAGATGCGCCCATTGGGTAATACATGGGTTCAGTTTTGTTCCAATATTAATTTCACAGACTTTAATCTATGTACTATAGCTGACAACAAAATATTTACCTTTATTTTGATATCCTGTATTTAATTTCCTACTGATAAAATAGCAAATGGATTCTTGGTGCGAGGCTATGATATTAGGTGCAGACCAGAGAGCTCCCCTGTATAGCCGCAAGAGGCCCAAAAACATGCTGCGAAGCACCTGTTTTTCAAGGCTGAAATATCACTCCAACTCTAATGAATGGGACTATGTGTGGTTTATATACCGATCTAATGAAGAACTGATTCTTATTTTTTAATATATTAACATTAGGTTCTATGGGAAATCAATTAGTGGGCCGATACCTGAAAGTTTATATATTGTAGTAGGATTATTTAGCATTCTCATATGATTATTATTCGCTTAACCGGCCTCACGTTGTGCTACTTCATTTTTGTTTGGTCAATTACATTGCATTTACTTCCTCTTGTAATGGTACAACTATGACTATATTTAAAAGTTGTATCTCGTGTATAACAAGATCGCTGTTTGGATTTTGTTTGTATAATAACAAAACAAAAATTAAACAAGAGAATTGGGAACATTCGCCAATAATTCTCTTATAACATGTTTTTTTCATTTGGGGTAATGTGCATATCTTTACAATAATTTCGATACAAGTTTTATTTTTCTTTGTACATTTTTTCTCACAATTCTAAAAGTATACATTAAATATTATGATATAAAGTTAAAGATCTAATATTAATATTTAAATGTGAAACGTTAATATTATACTGTAAACTTTCCTTGTATTGGCTCATTTATTATTTTGATTAGCTGTAGAAATGACAGTTCATCTTCAAATGTTTGACTATGATGATTGAAACTTTACTGAATCTCGATTATTGCCGTGACACGCAAATCAATTTGTACAAAGCTGACGTCGCGACATCATAGCAATAACTGATTTGTGTACATTATATGTATATATATATATATATATATATATATATATATATATATATATATATATATAGAGAGAGAGAGAGAGAGAGAGAGAGAGAGAGAGAGAGAGAGAGAAAGAGAGAGAGAGAGATACTGGCCGCCATGTATAGCATATCATGTACTGAAAAATGGCGTTAAGCCAAAAACAACCAACGAATCGTAAACAAGACAACAGTAGACAAAATAGGTATAGACAAAATAGCCATAGACAAAGTATATCGTGTATTGTTTGAAAAGCAAAACAAAATATGATTCTGCTCTTTGTACGTTATTAAAAATAAGTTTTTACTGTAACTTATAATCTGGAACGTTTAGATTTGTAACATTAAAAAAACATTTCATTACAAGCCTAACATTTTATTACAAAAGTGAGCGGATAAGGACTTGCCCTACCAACATAGCCACGTACAAAATAAATACATTTGTCTTTTACATAAAGTATAATTTTGATGTTTCTACAAAGCTTTTACCATAATTTATAGTTTGGAGTCAATAGATGTTTAACTGTAATATACGTTTTATTACAAGTCCAAACTAATATTTATTTTTAAAAAATGACTTGAAATTTTTCGTATACTTTTCGGGTCAAACCGGAAAATCCATGTTAATTTCATTTTCGCCCTATAAGCGAAATTTTGTTTTCTTCAAAAAAGATATTCATGATTTTTTTCATAAGTGTACAGGTCAAACGGAAAATCCACGTTAATTTCAACTGAGCTAAATAGGCGCAATGCTTTTTTTCTATTTAAGTGTTTTCACCCGACTCGATTTCCTTTATAATATGGTCTCAATGGCATGCCGTACAGTATCTAAAGAGGTTTGTGAACAACTGTTTATAGACTGTTTTGTAGATAGCTTAAATAAGAAAGTGTTACAATAGGCAGTGTACCAGAGTAAAGCCAGAAACATTGATGATTTGTGCACATTATATGTATATATACAGGTGTTGTTAGAGTTTGAGGTTTTTAAGAGGCGTATGGATAGATCAGCTGCTCTACTAAAGGGATAAAATGCAACAAGATGTTGAAGACGCAAGTTTACTTAATGAGGCGGCACCAACTGGGCTGGTTGATGAAATTTACAATTTGATGGTAAAATGGTTAGTTGGCTAGAAATACTATGAAATTACGAATTCATTATTGACTCTAAGCCTGGAGAGGCGAAAGGTAACGCTGATGGACTCTCTAGAATACCTTGTTCTAGATGAAACTTATGTGCTTACAAAGAACTGAACCACAAAAGGGTCCCCAGAAGATAATATGTATGGAAATAACGTAGTTCCTTCACCATGTCTATGCAGAATGGGTACTTGTAGCCAGATGAAGGGAGACAATGTCAATACGTTTAATACGGAAGATGGGTTTTCAACAGAAAAACAGCGAAGATTGAGGGAAAAAAATCAATAGGGTTTGATATTCCTGTCAAACAGGGCTTACCTTGTAAATAAGGGAGATCAGAATGTCAGTCGCCAACATGTACACCTGGAAAGATTCACGTTGAAACTCATAGTAGTTAGTTTGTACTAACGACTATAGAAAGTTCGAGATGCGCACCCTGACTCCATGAACGGAAATCACTAAGAGAGAGGCCAGATTGGGTTGAAGATTCTATACACAATGGAGAGGTAAATGAATATATTGGATTCTCTACCTGAGACTGAGAATGGCAATAAGTACTTGCTAACCATTACATATTATGGACATAGGCAATCCCAAATGAGAACCAGGTAGGATATGCTAAATAGGCGTGTCTCACCCAATCAGAGGGAATGGAACATGAAATTACCTTGCTGATGTTACCTTACAAGTTATCAGTTCATTAAAGTACAAGGTTTTCACCTAATTGAATTATGTTGGGTAGAGAGTTGAAATTACTAGTGGACCTATTGCATGACTTAGATCCTATAGGAACCGATCGACAGCAAGCCCTGGTGCTTATGTGGAATCTCTGCCAGAAGAAAAATAGCTAATTCGCGATAAAATTCAGAAGTTATTTGAGTCTAAAAGCAAAAGAAACAATATAATCACCGTCTGACTAGTAATACATATCCAGTTGGAAATTATATCTGGTTACACAACAATTAAAGGACAAAGATTATCTAGACAAAGCTGCATGCCAAATTGTTAATATTCTTTCAGATTAAGCCTTCAAAATTCAGCGTGACCCAAACGCAAAACATGATTGTCCACCATGATGATCTTAAAATTGATTGTGGTCACTTTCATGGCTGGCAGTCTGCAGGCACATGAAATGCACAGAACAATTTAGGATATCAGTTATCTGTGAAATGATTTCATTCATGTATTCTCTTTCTCTCTATATAGTTCCATTGGTATATAAACATTTGGGGACATTGTAAAACAATACAACATTACAAAATTCTCTAATTTTAGCATTATGCTTTCGAAATTTGTTGCAGTCAACATTTCAGTTAAAAAGTAATTCATACCCTCTTTGCAGAATGTTCTTGCAGTATAGGTCGCGTGAAAGGTCGAATGATAAAAAAGCAGAAAAAGAACCACTTTCGAGACAAACATCGACCGATGATTAGGTACGACTAGAGTGAGCTCACATTGCTAATATATGAGAAAACAGGCATACACATTCCACCACTTCCAGCCCCCAAAGAAAATGCGGAGAGAAACAGCAGTGCCACCGATTCCTCAAACTTCGCTAGAGTCAGTTCGTTTGTCGCTGCCATAGACGCCAGTTGCCGCCAAAAGGGCTTTGAAGCCTCCCAGCGTTCCAAATACAATATTGCTCTTAGTTAAGCAGATGAACAGTCAAATGCCTTTCTAATATCAAGTACGGATGCCGCTGAGACTGACCAATCATTGGAAGCCTTCAGAAAGCAAGTTATATCCCCAGCAATATCAGACTCTGAAATGTTCTCAAGTCTTCCAACACTGGAATTAAAGACAACTGAGCCGGATGAAAACAATAATGTGAGTATCAAATCTACATACAGAGAATTAATGACTCACATACACGCGCTGTTTCCGCTTTTGCTAGTGTCCAGGCCGTCTCATGTTTTGCCTTTTTTAATACAGCCCATGGACATGGTTTTACCAGTCCATGTTTCTATTGAGACGCTTCAGTGAGGTTTGCCAGTTACGACACTAGTGCGTATCCCATGCAGGGAAGTTTCTAGAATTGTATAAGGCAGACTTACGACCACATGAGAGCGGATCTGAGACTATGTTTCACGGATGCTCCAAGTATATGCAGTGTGGGAACAACGGCACCAGTTCTACGTAAGAAACATCTCCAGCTCCTAAGATCAACTCCTTACCCACAACCTTGAACGTTCGTGCCCCATGGTTATGAAGCTGTAACAAAAGTTTAACGCTGTGTCCTGCCTGATGGTAGTATTTATGAATTGAAGCCAGCCTTTGTTCGGTATCCAGAAGTTCAAATCCGGCTAGCTGCAGCAACACAAACCTCTGAAGATACCATGAGCCATGTAGATGCAGAGGTTCAGTGCATACTTGTGTTCTTTAGCCTGGAACAATTATAATGGAACATTAGGTAGTATAATGAAAAGTAGGAGTCTGTGTATGCTTGATGAACTAAAGAATATTAAATATTTATTTTTTCTTATGCACAATTGTACAGGAACTTAGTGAAAATTAAAGCCAGTCAGTGAGTTGGGTTAGAATAAGTTTTAAGTTTGGAGGGTGTGGGTTTTGTATATTCACCTTATGTGTGGTAATATTCAATACGCATCCGCAGGAAATAAGCTCGTCCAATCTGCTCAAGCGTTGCGACTAATATTGTTCATATTTAGATCTTTGTGTATATGTTTTGCAACATATGAAATTACATTTACTTCCTTGTGTTAAACTTGCTTGCGAATTGTAAACTGTAAAGCTGAAGCGATTTTGATGAATGTTGGGTGAAAGTGTTTTTTACATTAAATATACTACAGTCCAATATAGAAATATATATTTTTTTATATGGCATGATAGCCATACGATTTTACAAATAATTGCCTTTGTTCATTGTCGCAAAACTTTCACTCACGGATTCTGGCGCATCAGTTATGCATTTTGTTTTGTCTTTAAATAGCTGTCTCAATTTTGTGTTCCTATAATGAATATGACATTTTGATTTTAATGGATCCATCATATCAAAAGTTGACAAATTTACTATATATAAGGTAGCATTTAGTATAAATTAATACTTATCTTATGCTGTGATATTAAAAAGTCGGACCTGATTTTAAAAATACAGTTTTTGATTCAAGGCCTAACCAAATGAATTTTGTATTCCAATATACCGCATGAACGCGTTCATCACAAATGTATTCATTAATAATGGTGCTTTGTCTTGTTGCACTAAGTCAATATTTTTATTGACTCTCAATGTATAATATGCAAAATTTTGTGATTAATTTTACTCTACATATAGGTTATGTATTCAGTATGAATTCATTAAAATTGCTAATGGTTGACCATAAGTTGTAAATATTTCCAAGTTTGGCTAAATGTAAATTGTAACATTTCAAATTCGCGTTTTTAAATAGCTCAAATTCTGTATAATCTAAGTGCCAGACATAATTTACATATTACTTAATAAGAAAATTGAAACGTAACTTTAATTAATAAAGTGATTTCCAGAACGACCCTTTTCTAAACGTTGGGGATAATGTGGAGTGTTGTCGTACCAGTATATAGTTTTATAGAGTGGTTTGTACAGTGCCATGTATCAATCTGTAAAATGCGCATTATGTAAGCTCTGTTCAACTTTTGACGTGGCACATATTCCGTTGGTATTGTTCCTTATTGAATTCAATGTACATTCAATTCAGTATGTTACCTGTAGCTACCGAATTATTTGATTTTCTCGTTGAGAGCAGCACGGCTGTTTTCATTTGCCTCCGTTTGGTCTTAGCCCATAGAGTAATCATCCACATACTTACTGTTATTTTTGTAGACATTATATGTTTCGAAGCGCGAAATCCAAATGCTTTTAGTTCGTTTGGTTTCCAAAGGTATACAAGGACGCGTAGTGAGCGTTTCATCAGTTGTGTCTTCGGTCGTCCAACTGTGAATATCAAAGGAATATGGTATTTACCAGTTGTTTTGCCATGCTATCTTTCTGTACCTTTCTGTGTCTAACTGCAATAGTTGCAGTTCCAGAGTTTGTCTAATATTAAAGGTGCTTATCATAAATGTATATTTAACGCTACGATCGTCCGCTTACTAAGGGAGGCATTATAGTTACGCTGAAGTTCCATTTTCTTCCCTCTAAGTTGGGGACCTCAATTTAGCCAAATATCGGTACTTAGCTAAATAAGGAAATGAGTCTTTTCGAAAGGGTTTTATCATAATACTATTAAGGTTATTTACCTTTCAAGGAATTTTGATTGTTTGTATTTTTCACTACCTGTCTATAGGACAAATAGTCAGACAGACAGATAGTCTGCCCATCTTTCCCTACATCGTTATTGTCTGTAACTTTACAATTTCACTATAGTTAATTATTCATTAACTTAGCATGTAAACTGTTTAATAAAGTTGTTTGTTGACTAATATGGGCTCCAATTTCTATATATTTAGAGATTCATATTTCTTTCTCTCCCCTTTTATTGCATACACAACTTTACACTCATGCATAGATAATATTTTACATTACTCTCCATAAGTATTTGCACATAAATAGTGTTCGTACATTCTTATTCTTTCCTCTCTTCTTTCTACGTCTGTATCTAAACCTTGTCCACGTTCAGAATATTACCAAAATACCCAACGTTTAAATCAGAATTGAAAAGAAAAACCTGGATTTTTTATTGTTGTTGTCATGTAAGTATAAGCTCGGTCAGACTAGAAACAGTTCGACCCTGACTACATTACAATATTGTATGTATATTTGTTATACACCAAATACATATACACGCACAAGCACTTTTCTACCGAAATTCGTGGTGTCAGGTGTCTTTTGTAAAATGATACATTTCCTTCACTAAAGCCAGATAGCTAAGACCATCCCGTTTACTGAGAGCATAAACATTCTTTATATTGACTTCAGATTTGAAATTAACAACATGTACTCAGATTAACTTGTCAGTATGTACAGATGCAATGATACAAATTCGATAAATTTTAATTTCGAAGAACAAAAAGCACGTAAGATGTACAAACAAGAAATCGTCTACTTCCGAATTAGCAATGCTCAGTAAATCTTACATCTTGGAAGAGATAAGCACACACTCATCTACTTACGACATAAATTTTCGTACACGATTCCAGAAATTATTAGAGCCGAATATGGACTAATTGAGTCTCTTAGACTTCCCTTATATTATTTGTAAAAATATTACTTTCATTTTTGCACTCTTAAAAGCCAAATAATTACCAGCCAAAGTTATATTTGTGATCTTGTCTCAAGGAAATGGTCTCTTTTAGATAATTGACAAGAAATAATTATTCATGAGTATATTTTAAGTAACATCAAGAAACATTATTTTATCATTATTGTCATTTAATAGAACACGTTCACGTTCTTACCTCCCCTTGGCTGCTAGCCTCTTAGATAATGCTTGGCTTGACAGCGAAGAGGCATTGTTCCAGTGAATTCTATTGAGGGATTGAGCAAAACAAACAAATTTTCCATGACAGAGAGACATGTTTTATGAGTAAATAACCTTGCAAACAAAAAAGCGATCAGCAGAGAGGTGTGTACGTATTTGAGAGAAATCATATGTTTAACTCGCAGCTTTGTGACAAAAATGACTTTTTAAAATATTTTGAATCATATATTGTTATATATCGAAAGTAACCGATTTTTCATCTGATGTCAATGATATACAGAACGTTTGAAAAATATTTGACCATTCGTCTGATCTAAATTTGACGATAGCTCGACCGTGTACTGATCAGTCTGTAAATACTACTTCCAGATGTTTGATACAAAACACAATCAGGGACTTTGTCTCATTGCATGTAGAACTTCTCCCTCGTAAGGCCTCTACGATGAGGAAACGAACCATCACTTTATCTCAGACAAACAAAATTGGCTCCTCAGTATACTACCAAACTATCCTTTAATCCATCTTTTCCCGCATATGAAGTAGTGTTCAGGTCCAAATACCAAAATGGCATTCCACCTATTGTCATACAAACTTATCCTCACTTAGAAACAGCAAAAATTAATGTTGAAAAGACTGTACTATTCTGTGTTCCAAAATCACCACGTTGGTTAACACCCCCTCCCCCCTCCGATTATATTAGATCTTTACCAATTCAAAAAGTCCTTAACAAATCCTCTCTTTTTCAAGAGTAAAATGAATTCAATGTGAGCTTCCTATCTTAGTCATACGTCACTGTATACAGATGGTTTGAAAGATTGAGACAAAGTTGGAGATTCCATTGCAACACCCAACGGCACCATCTCGAACCGATTGCCATATAAAGCCTCAATTTTTTCAGCAGAAATTACAGCCATAATAAAAGCTTTGAACTACATTGAAACCTCTCAAAAGCAAATTTCTTCAACTTTTCAGACTCCCTTTCCACTTTAAAAGCCTTGCAAAATCTTAAATCTGACATCCCGTTGATATCCCAGATAATATAGAAACATGGTATGCTCATACAATCTGTGCAAAGTAGTAAGTACTGTTGGTTGCCTCGTCATATTGGCATAAAGAATAGCGAAAGAACAGATAAAGCAGCCTTTGCGGCCCTGAAATCATCCGTTTCCGAATGAAAGGTTCTATTAAATATTGTATAAATATTCATGTCGATTGTGTAGACTTCCACCCTGCCAGACAGAAGCATTTTGACGTCAACTGCATGAATAAGTTTTATGAGGATGTTTCGCTCAAGAAAATCTTGGACTTTGTGTGTGAAGCGGTTTATATTAAAAAGATTTTATATGTGTTACCTTTGTGTTTTATTTGATGTATATTTCACAGGATTTTAACATCTTTACTGTCATATTTTGTCTTATTGTACTACATGTTTACATTGTTTAGAAGGGTTCCAAATTTTAGTGCAATTAAATTTTGCCGCTTTCAAAGTGTAGCTTCAGTTGTCACATAATAGCCACTGTTACGCCAAGGTGCCACTAAACACTGCTACATAAATACATATCATCTGATGATGGATAGGACTCATCGTAAAGAAAAGCTACAAAGAATGCTATATTCGTTACGTTACTTTTATTTCACGCAAAACATACTTGCCTGGAAACTTTGACCATATTGCCTGGCAAGCACTTGTACATAAGTAAAGCTATCATAAAGTTCACCAGAATATTATCTTTAATGAGAACAGTGGTATTATATCAGGGCGTATATAGCGAAATACAAAAATATAATCAAATCGATTTATTGCTTTCGAAAATAAATTTAGTACCTTGTCTAAAATCTATCCTGTTTAGCAAGACATTGTCTTTGGTTGAGAAAAGTGATTCTCATTTAGAGAAGGAGAAATATTTTGAGACAAACTTCTATGTAGTTTTCTAAATGACGAAAGAGATTTGGAGAGAGAGAGAGAGAGAGAGAGAGAGAGAGAGAGAGAGAGAGAGAGAGAGAGAGAGAGAGAGAGAGAGAGAGATGCTCTTGCTTGTTTGGGAAGCTACAACAAGGAGTATACAAATGTTTCAGACATCTCGCTTATATCTTTCTCAATCAATATTCCCCACTGTATGCAAACATGAGAGTGAGAGAGAGAGACATGCATTTTTTTGTTTGTTCTTTTTATTTGTTCTATTACACGTAACACATGAATGCACAAACTGTCTCACTTCATTAATAGTGAAACCTATTTAACATTCTTAATGTTTTGATTAAAAGATTAGAAACAGGATATTTTATTTATTTTCTCATTTCATTTCCATTTACTGTTTTGTAAGAGAGAAAAAATAATTTAAAATAAGTCAAGAGGAAATCCGTCTTATCATATATAACACAGATTTTTAAAACTGTTATTTAATGTTTAACTGCGTTATTATGTATCACCCTTTATACTGGAGTATTCCTTTGAAATCATCATGAGAGAGAGAGAGAGAGAGAGAGAGAGAGAGATGCATACTATATATCATTTATGAGTATGGTGTACATATATTCTTTCCTCTGTATACCTCACCCAATGGCCATTTATTTCCTTCACTTTTTTCCAGCCATGACCAGATTTCAATTCAGTATTATTTACTACCGTACATACCACTGATGACCCCTGACAGAGTTGCGTAAATGCAGAGAGATCACACACGAGACACAATTATTAAAATAAAAAAATCAACTTGATGACAACACTCCAAACACGTCATCACACACTTACACCATATGAGCCTGATGTTTATACTCGTCAATACCTTTGAACATACCGGTTCACTTCTTCAGGAAGTGTCTTTGTATGTTTGTATTGAATGCTTGCTTGTATGAATGGACTGCACGATTGAGCACATGGACGCATAGCCTCATTTAGGTGCATATATGCATAATATTTACACACGTCCAGATGTCTGTCTGTCTGTATGTATGTATGTATGTATGGTTTAGTAGTGAAAGCGAGTAGCATGATATAATTATAACACACCGGCGAATGTAACGCAACGCGAATAGCAAAATCCGATATAAACTAGGCTTTATTCGAACAACTGGATAGATCCAGTACGTCCGTTATGTATCTATGTAACCGTTACTCTAATTGAATGCGTAGAAAAAAACTCTAAGCTATGGCACCGACCACTTAATCGGCTAGAGGGTGGAATGTTTGTAGCCCCTCCCCCCCCCCCACCTTTTGTGTAGATAATGAACGATATTAAAATGAGCCTGTACATCCGTCCCTCTCACTTTCCACAAAGTATTAACGCCTTTAGTTATTGGTATATTTCATATGCAGGTTTATATTGCTTGGCAGAGGTCGATTGCCAGTGTTCTACTGCCTCGTTTAATAGACCTATAGTTCCAAATTGTCAGACTCGCTAACCTTTGTTTCATCACAATAACTTCCTTACATATTATTGGATTTCAACCACATTTGTTATGGCCCTTGCTATTTGTAACACATTGGCTTCAAAATCCTCTCTTTATTTTACAACCATTTTGTCTTTGAAGCATGTGAGCCAAAACAAATGTAAAATGGTCGTGTTAGCCAGAGTAGCAAAGTTAAGACCATCTCAACTCCACCCCACCCCCGCCTTCCTGATTAAAATTGTCGATATCAATAACAAATATGTGGAGTAAGTATTTATAGTACAGACAATAACCAAGAATAGCATTTAAAATGTATTGATGGATTTCCTAACCTGCTGTATTCACAATTATCAAAACTTACAAACACAGAAATGACCATTAAGTCAAGAACAAGAGTCCCACGATGGGACTGAGGCTGAACTGTTTATTACTTTACCACTACACTGAAGGTCTTTCAAAATATTGACGCAACACTTACAACTTTTAATTTTCCTGAACAGTCTGGCTGATCTGGTGGTTTGGACTGGGTTGGGTCAACAACATATTATAATACGAATACAATTTTAATAAACCATATAAAATATTTTATTAATCAACGGAATGAATTTTTTTTGTCTTACAAAAAAATGGTATAGAGAGAAAGAGGGCTTTTTTTTCTTCATGATGTCATAATATTATGTTCAAGATAGGAATTGAATTGGGTAAAGAGTAACTCAAATACAGGTATAGGTGCTGGAACAACATGACCGAAAAGGTCCTACTTATTGACCTCGCCTCCATATCCAGGGCTGTAATCAAGCCTCCATATCCAGGGCTATAATCAAGCCTCCATATCCAGGGCTATAATCCAGCCTCCATATCCAGGGCTGTAATCCAGCCTCCATATCCAGGGCTGTAATCCAGCCTCCATATCCAGGGCTGTAATCAAGCCTCCATATCCAGGGCTGTAATCCAGGGGTAGGAGTGGTATAAAGTGACAGATAGGGAACAATGTATATGAGGTAAATCGGTGAAAGTACTGGTGAATAACAAGTTCTCCTCCCACCCACTCAAAACAAAAATAGACAGACAAGAAAACTTATCCAAATTTACGGTATACGGATAGACAGGCTGATCAACATTGCATTATAGCATTGGACCCCACCCGTCATTATTGAGGGGTGGAGGTGGGGGTGTTAGTTATAGATGTTTGATATTTAAAATGCCATTATTACAGGTTGTACAATATGGAAAGGTTAAATCTCCAAAACTCGTTATCACGAGAAGGTACATAGAGCTCATAACATTCCGCCAAGTGTAAATAATTCCTTCACATGTTCGTATTTCCATTAGTTTTATCGCAGAATAAAATGATCTACAGTTACAACTGGATACAGATGCCTCCGCCCCCCCCCCCCCCGCCCTTCGATTGCTTCAATGAATTGTGCAACGATGAAAGAGTAATAACAATGGACAAAAGGTATTCATGTATGCACGTACATGCAATAGAACACTTAAAATGGATAAACAAGAAATCGGTATAACTCTAGAAAATCATCAGTGCGTAACGGCAGAAGATGTTCTATTGATGTCAGCAGTGCCTGCAACGTTTCTGGCAATTAATCAAAGCTGTTGTACTAGTTGCACACACAGGAATGACCATTTGGTATATACATTTCACACGAAAAAGGGGCATACCTCTGAAATATGCATTATAAGATGACGACAGAACGATATTCCTATCTTGGCCTCGTGTCCATAATGTCTGCTATGTCTCCGGGTAATTCATCAAAAGCTGTCGGACTAGTTGCATACTCAAGAATTATATATAGTACGTACCCTTCGACACCACACGAGGGTCATAACTCCGGAAGAATGCGTCAGAGCGCGAGGTCAGAACGATATGCGGGTGTTGACCTCATGCCGTAATGTCAGCCAAATTTCAGGGCAATTCATGAAAAGCTGTGGGACTAGTTGTACACTCAAGAATTATCATATACAGTATTTACCTTTAACACAACAAAGGGGCATAACACGGGAAGAACGTGTCAGTGCATTATGACTGATGTATCTGATAAATCAATAACAAATCGACTATTTTTTTAATGAACTATTTCGTGACAACTATTATTTGAACTTTTTCTGGCCTGTTCGAGTTATTTCTTTTAATCAGGTAAACACAGTTACGGATACATAATTGAGCTAACATGGCTACATAATAAAGTATCAATAAACTGATTGGTCTTGTAAAATTCACAAATCCAATTGATAACGCAGTCAGGCTCATACGGGTTACTTCACACCTTTAAAGGTACCGTAACAAAGAAGCTCACGAGGGAAACAGTTTTTGTTGACTTTTAGAGCATAGAACTCATTGAATATAAACTGTACTGGTCTGCTTGAATACAATAAGGATTGTGCTTGCAAGGAATAGTTAAACGAAATTAGATCAGAATTCCCACTACTACTTGACCAGTTTATCTTCACATGATCTTTTTAAGTGGATTCAGTTCCACGAATTCAACATGACCACGTGTCTTTCTGAAGTATAAGGTTCATCGGATAGTTATCTTCTTCTTCCCAAATTTTCTTAAGACCTCTTGTTGACCTTCTGAGCGGACACTTGCGACTTCCTCATGAATTATAATATATCGAAGTTCCATCTTTGCGTGAACGTTTCTTGCACAGTCAAGTTTCAGGTTAGAGTAAGCTACTTGAAGTTGCTTAGATAACTTGTAATCATTATTTTTGTCCCTGTATGTACGGTAACAATAATGCCTCAATATCACATCAAACGGCCTTGTTTCGTAATTGGCCTTAAAATCTTTCCCACATCCGTAACACTTTTTCAAAGGACTATATTGAATAAGGATTGTTTTCTGCCCCCTCCAAATTTCTTCCTATTGTGCATATTACAAGTATGAGGTGGTTTGATTTAATTTCTGAAAGAAGTTTTGTGTTCACGTGCTGGTTGCCATGGAAATTGTGTTAAGAAATTATGAACGAAGATATGCACATTTTTCATTTTTTTCATGTATTTCTCATTTATACCGCCTATCCATAAACTATTCGCTAAATCTAAAATGACATTATGTATTTGGATTATTTTTCTGGTATAAAGTTGCATAAAAAACAAGTTTTTTTTGTAAATGACCTGAAATAAATCCGAGTAACCCATGATGAATAGATCTAACATACAAAATCAAGATGAAACTGTTTTAAGTTCGTTATAAGAATAAGACAGTCACTGATAACATCAAAAACTGTGTGAGTTTGAAACATTGTTTAGTATTGTTGGCTGATTGTGATTGATTATGAGGCCCTTCTAGAGGCTTCTGAGATCTCTTATTCACTGAAAATATTGGTGTTTGTCCCCTTGTTCATGGAAATGAAAGATGTTCTTTTACAATATTTTCCTTCATTTCGTGGCAACACATACAGACACATACGCACTCACACGCACACACACACACACGGTATAGCATAAGGCCTAAGCCTTTGAACAATTTAAAACCTGGTTGAGTCATGCGTATTTATGTTGTCTTCCTTATCCAAAACTTATGTACACCTGTCTAGTTTTAAAGAGGGTATCGTGCGAATACGTATTTATTGACTTCATAAGTCGCATTTCCTCGTTCAGGAAGCAATGTCATTTCGTACTGAAGATCTATGTGCACCGAAAATCGTTTCTACCCTTATGAAGGTGCCCGCGCAATAAGATAAAAAAGAAAGAAACACTAGCTTTATCTTAAGTATTCTTTGTATATTTAATTCTGAATACACACGGTTACAATAATTTATAATGTTATAAATCGTATCTCAAAAAGCTTTATTTTGTGCAACAGTCGAACACAAGCTCTATAAAACTAGAAGAGGAAATAGCTCAACCATGATTTATATAATGGTGTCTGATATAGCGTTGAAAATAATTCTTTTGTTTGTACTTTTACTTAGAACTGCCAAGTTAAAGGATTTGTATCGGAATAATATGATGATACTAATCAACCAAATGTAATTAAATTTTTTAGCCCTTTGAACTAGTAATATTAGAGATTGCTTTTGAATACTACCTTGCTAAAAGATGATTGGAAGTATTTCATACTTAAATTCCTGGCCAAGTATTCTTGAAACGTTTTAAATAAAACTCAAACTCAATCTCAAAATCAGAAAACTTAGATGTATTATTACTTTGATTAAAATGAAGTTGGATTAGAAGAACTTTCAGGATCTTCTAAATTTCGAGTTCGATGGTTTCCTCCACGTATAATATCTGAGTTTGGTGTTTTGAGCTTATTCTTGAGATTCTTGTTAACAAGTTTCAAAAATACGGTGACTAGTATTCATTGATCCTCTTTAGTCTATACCTTATCAAACAAAACAAGCGATTTTGATTGAGGTTTAATGTGCAACATTACAGGGACTCTAGATTGGATCAATAAAATCAAATGATACAAGTACTAGTATCCCAATACATATGGTTTCTTCAACCACAGTTTCACATACTTACCATGTGACCAAGTAATCTATACATTTTTGAGTTGAGAACCAAAATACCTAATCTATATTACTTGAGAGATAAATATCGTACATTAAGGATCGATTTGTAATCTTCCACCTGCAAGTAGTATTGGTGTCCAGGAAGAAAGTGCTCTTAAGGTCTAATCATATTCAAACAGGTGTAAACCTCCATTCTAATATGCAGAGTGCAGAACATTACCAATGTTCAACACCAAACCCATTTCATGGCGTCGACGCTACTAAAAAGTTCTTAATTGTGTGGACGAAGCTTTAGAACTTGTCCAGGAAAAAGTCTTTGTCTTCATTTTTGACAGCATGATTACACCTTTAAACTTAAAACCGTTGAAAAATGGGGTGTTAAAAAGTACCACATATCAACTTTGTTTTATTACTACTGAGAGAGAGAGAGAGAGAGAGAGAGAGAGAGAGAGAGAGAGAGAGAGAGAGAGAGAGAGAGAGAGAGAGAGAGAGTCATTCAGTGGAGATACAAAATTGTGCCTCTATGATTAGATAGGTATGAAATTCATTTATGATTATGTACTGTAACGAATATCGTAACTTTTTCCAGGACTATTGTAGAGCTGAAATACCGATATTTATTAAACAGACATATTTTATCCAAACATGGTTATTGGTTTTTTAATCATATATCTACACGTAAATATTATGGCAGACACTGCGGGTTCAATTTAGCGATTGTCGAAGATATATTGTTACGACTCTATGGTCTAAGAAAACAGAAAGAAAGTGAAACCAACAAATCAAGCAAAAATCAACACTCAATTTATTTCTAGATAATTAAAATGAAAATAAAATGACACTTACAGTAACCTGAATTGTAATCCAAATAATCCAATAATCCTAAGTGTCATAATCACAAGTCCTAAATATAGAATGTTCCGAATGATATTCAGTATACTTGAATGTGCTGATGTGCCAATATTACTGCTGTGCCAGTAGTCTTTAATGTGATGATGTGCCAAAATGAAGTGCTCCAGAATATATTTGAATAAGTTCACATAAATTCCAAAATCATCAAGTCAAAATCCAAAATCCAAAAGTCTATGAGCACTTTTATAATCCAATGGATATTTTAAATAATTCCTCTCTCTGAATTTGGAATGATTTTTTCACAACTGTGATCACTTTTTAAAGACTGATGTTAGGTCGAAACTAAAAACTGTCCACTAAACTTGATATATATATATATATATATATATATATATATATATATATATATATATATATATATATATATAAAGATAGGTCACATGACAGAATGTTCTAGAAAATTATATTGTGTATGTGACTTTTGACACATAATTCTAAATGAAATTCTAGTTTAATATGTAAACAAAATTAACCCTGAACTCAAATTGAATAAACAACTTGTTTACCAAATCGTCCTTGAACTCCAATACTAAGTAAACAACCTAATTCAATGGCAATAGCTAAACATGTAAACCTGATACATAACATTAAGGTTTGAGCAAATATTAAAGTCAAGAAATATTTAAAATTTTCTAAAATATTTATAATGTTATATAAACATCATACATAACAATATATTCCCCATTAGATACAGGGTTGTCACATCAGGTAAAGGATTAGAGTTGTAATACAGATGGGTTTGTTTCTGCTGTTGTTGCTTTTAACGGCACTTTTAACACAATGTTATCTATATTATGCTGGGAAATGGAAGCTAAATGCCTTTCCCAAGGACACACCGTGGCTGGTCTGGGCGAGTATCGAGGGTTCGATATAGCCAATAATGTGCTAAATGTGCCGTTACAAAAAAAATCTGTACAACTGTTATCTATTATTTGTCACATTCTAAAGGTTAGTAAAATAAACACACCACCAAACAAATACCCTTCCGAAATTCTAGCCTTTTTCTACCGTGTGGCTGTCGGACTCTTTAGCAAAGTTTACTTTCAATGGATATATTCGTTTACAATATCTAGCTTGAAGTTGATGTGTACTTCTGTTCAACAATCCCTTTTTTATATACTGACCATTGTAATATTTTCCCTAAATTTAAATTTTGTTTTCATAGTTTTTGAGAAAATGAAGTAGAGTATACACATTTCCTATGCGGCAGATACAGTGTATACTTTATAGTACATTTGAAAAGAATTTTTTCTAGTGTATTCCACGGAAGTACCGTCCAGTGCGGGCCCATTTTTTATCTTAACGTTAATACTGTTAAAACTTGAAGAAAGTTCCACTGAATAAAACTTTCTTAAATGTATTTTGATTTGGACCTTACTTTATGGATAATAGAAAGCGGTATTTTCGTGTGTTTGCATGTGCGTGTGTGTGTGTCTGTGAAGAAATGCAAACAGTAGAGTAATCTATATATTATTTAATTTCCCCACATGATGGGTTGTCTCATAGTATATTTGAATATGAAACGTTAATCCTTTTGATTACACTAATATTCGTAAAGAACAATAATCTACAGATGTTCGTATTGGTTATGGCATCCATTATGTGATATACTGGCAATGTTCAGGCATGTTAAACAATAAAATGTTACGTATTATAGACACTGCAAAGTTTCTGCTTACGTTTTTTTTTTTTTT